>JAKSZP010013701.1:0-57420 GCA_022478985.1 Massospora cicadina
CCACAATGGAATATTTAAAATAGACAATAAAATACTAAGAAAACTAAGTTCTTTACTTTTTGTTTTTATTTGTGCGGGGCAAACCAGAAAAAGCTCTCCTCTTTGATACTAGTATTTCATATTTTAACTAGTTTAAATATTGGGCCATGGGAATTTGAGGCTATAGTGTCAAAAAGCTTAGTCATCTGAATTAGGAATAAATAGGCTTCAGCCTATCAGGATGAGGGAAAATATTCTGGAGTAGAACAAACCTGTGTGGTAATGATTTGATAAATTGCACCCAATCACCGGTGGGTAAAATCTTCTTACCTCGTTTTGGCCTATTTTGCCCCAAAACATTCTTATTTTGGAGCTGAGAAGGCAGATGTCCTACAGACCTACAACGTCATAGCTGACCACCTCAAATGCTTTAGTTGGAGGAATAAACTTGATGTTGAAAAAAAGTAGGTTTAGTAATTCCATGGCGTTTACAAATAAGACATGAGTCAAGGGTCTCTCAAATTGAATTCAGTTATGTTGTTTTTTAATAGTATTGAGTCTTCAACCATTCTTGAGTCTTCTTTGAGCCGCTATGAACAACTTGTTCATGACCTTCCATCACAGCGTGAAATCTAGAGTTGGGATGCAAAAAGGGTAACCACTTGGATTTGACTTTCTTATATAAAGCTCCATCCCAAATCATAGTATCTTTGGTAATTGATTTTATAAAGCTCGATCTTCTTCAGTTTCTCAATCCACAACTCAGGTCATCTGATAAGATTGTATAAGCGTTCTTCTTTTTCTAGTTCCAAGGTCAGAATAGGCATTATGGACAGCCCATCAGCATTTTGACGTTGAGCACCCAAGCGATGAACAATAGAAAAATTTTAATTTTGCAACCTTAAAGCCCAACAGGCCAACCTCCCGTCAGGATCCTTCATTTCTGCAACCATCTAAAGGAAGAATGGTCGGTAATAAAAGTGAAATGATTTCATATAAGAAGATATGGAAGTGCTTGATTTCTAGAATTACAGCCAAACACTCCCACTCTTTAACACTGTAATTCTGTTCTGCCTTAGACAAAGTTTTGCTATAGAAAACGACGGGATGGTCATTCTTCTCTTCATCACACTGAGATAGATAGCTCAATAACGACATTGCTTGCATCAGTATGTTAAAATAAAGGCTTGTCAAATTGGGGATGAATTAGAACAGGTGCCTTGATCAAGGTGGTATGCAAAGAATTGAACTACTGTTCTTGAGCTGATCCCCACTTGAAGGGCACTCCTTTCTGCAACAGGTGAAATAAGGGTTCAGCCATATCAGCAAAGTTGGATATAAATTTCTGATAATACCCCACCATGCTGAGAAAGACTTGAATATCTTTCAGAGAGGTGAGAGGAGTAATTCGTTGGATGGTTTGAATTTTGTCCAAGAGGGATTGAATCCCTTTAGCTAAGACCTGATGTCCTAAAAAGTCCATTTCGTTTTGAAAGAATGAACATTTGGAGGGTTTGAGTTTTTTTAGAAGAGCTCCAAATTTATCTGAAAACTTCTTTTAGATGGTCAAAGTGCTCGGTAAATTTTTTTGGAAAACCTGGTATTATCATCAAGATATACCAGAACACAAGTAAGCTTTAGATCCCGTAGCATATTGTCCATGGCCCTTTTAGAAAGTTGCTGAGGCATTGCTTAGTCCTTGAGGCATACAAGTTGGTTCAAACAAACCTTCACTTGATATCAGGGCACACGTGGCATGGTCTTCTTGTGATAGCTCGATTTACCAGTATCCACTGGCTAAGTTCATGGCCAAAAAATAGGTAGATCCAGCTAACAACCTAAGAGAATCATCAATCCTAATTAAGGGATAACAATCTCTTCAAGTAATAGCGTTCAGTCTGCAATAATTCATAAATACTCGGTGGGAACCACCTTTCTTCTTAACCAATAGCAATGGAGATGCCCAAGGACTATTGGGGGTTTCAAAAATCCAGCCTCCAACAATTGATGCAGCTCCTTAGTAACCTGAGCTTCTTCCACTTTATACTTACAATAGGGCTTTGTACAAATAGGAAGGTGGTCGTCAGCTTTAACAAAGTGCATTACTATTTTCATCTTCCCAAAATTGTAAGTATGCTTAGAAAAATTGGCGGAAAATTCATCTAACAATTGAAGCACTTATTTCTCCTGTTTACTAGAGAGGTGTTTCCAGATAGCAGGACCCACAGTAAGGATTTCCTGATCACTTTCAAACCCAATTCTTGTAGGCTTTCAAAGGGTTTAACATTACTAATCCGAGATAAGGGCAGTAACTTGACATAAGCAATATGATGTTCTCAATCTACCAATTTTGGCTTGTAGGTAAGGTTTGCCATTAAGACAGACAATGATGATGAATAAGAATAATCCAATACTCCAAGACAAGGCAAGAGATCTTTAGCAGAAGGGTTGAAAATGCCTTGAACTTGTAACAAGTGTCCTTTGGGAATCAAAAAATGCAAAGAAGTATTAATAAACACCTGTGATTTTGGCAGAATGACTAAGTTTTTGGGACAAATTAGGCACCCCCTCCTAAATATCAGCTGATGTAGGGGGTAATTTATCGTGAAATTCTCCAATGTGATATTGAAGTGAATAAGACCTTTTGGTTTCTTATAGCAGACATAACCAATGTCAGGTAGAAGCATGATTGGATAAAAGTAAGGGAACTCTATACCCCAAGAGAGACAACGACGAGTCAGGGGTAACTGATAATTCCATCGAATTCTTGTAAAAATTGGGTCCCCAGAAGTAGGTCATAACTCAGGTTATTGAGTATAATGGCAGGGATTTTATAAGGTTTTCCCAATTTTTAGAAGAAGGGACGAAAAAGCTTCAATTGACTGAGTACTTTGAGGTCCAGCCGTGCCATATTCTTTAAAGTGAGAAATATTGGGAGTTAATTTGATCCGCTTGATTTTTTTTGAGAACCAACATTCACTGGAGATCCTGTATATATGATAGCTTTGGCATTGACTTGATTCACTCAGAAGTCATTATGGTTGATGGTGCTTCCAAACTGAGAGGATAAAGTCAACAATGAGGGCAAGGAATAAGAAGAATGTTTGTCTTTATTATACTTGATGGGCTTTGATGTTCTTGTTGTGCACTCATATCATTATCAAGGTAAAGAATTTTATTGGGCTTATCAATTTTCCTCTTCTCATCCGCTTCTATTTTGAAACAACAATCCTCAGTATGAAAAATTGATGACAGTAGTTACACTAAATTGCCCTAGTATTTTCAGGCTTAGCATAAACTTTGGGGAAACTAGGTCTAGGAGATTCATAAACTTGAGATTTTTTGGAGACTGAGGAGGCAATTCCAATAAGGCCTCCTTAATGTCCAAGTTACTTTGTAAATTCTTTTTTACACTGATTTGATAAACTTGCATTTGCATTATGGAAAAAAACTGACATAACTGCCATAATTGCATCATCCAAATTTAACCACCCACAAGCCACTAGAGTCTGAGCTTCCCAATAAAACTGATGAGCAAAGTCTTTGATGGATTTGTTTCAGTGGGGCTGTCTACCCATAAAAGCCTGTTTTTGAGAGGATAGAGTTTGCTCACTCCTGAATTCTTTGATTAACGCTTCCTTCACCTGAGACCAAATAGAGTAAGTCATCAAGTGAGGTGCCATGATATCCTGAGCCAAATGAGTAAGGCAATTTGGCAAATAATTCATCCTTTGGTGATCTGTAGCCTCATTTAGCACCTTTTCATAAAGATAGAGAAAGGAGATAATGCTACCTTCCCCCTGGGAGTACTTGTCCTTGAATACCGGTTTGAAACTCATGGGGGCATTAGTGGTCAAAACATGTACTCTGGGTTGTTCTGATTGAGAGTAAACATAAGAATTGGAGTCTGACTCTTGAGAAGCAAATTGAGGATAAGGATTAGTGGCTTCAGGACAAATTTTAAATAATCTGATGGTTCATATCAGCAAGCCCCACTTTCTCATCTAATTGGTTAGATAGTTCAAAATCTGTTCCTTCTGGGCATTATACTTGAGTTCCAGCATCTCAATCTTCGCTTTGAGCATTTCTCCTTTAGATTCACAAGCATGGAGCAGGATATCGGTGTCCTTTGCCCATTTACCCAAATTGATCAACTCATCAGATAAAGACTGAAGTGACAAGAGGCGATTGATTGGTACCCAATTGGGGGTTAAGTTACACTCCTTGGCCAATTTATAGAATTTTTCACACAAGCGGTCCATCATACTCAAGAGAGAGTCAATTTGTTGAAGGTATACTTAATGCCCCTCAGCACCCGGAGGCCCCTGAGGTCCTTCCACACCTGGTGGTCCACAAGGCCCTTTATTCCTGGGGGTCCCTGAGGTCCATCAGCACCGGGTGGTCCACATGGTCCTTCACCCCCAGATGGCCCATGAGGTCCTTCAACTCCAGAGGGACCCATAGATCCTGAGGCTTTCTCTACCTCATTGATCCAGACTTGAATCCCTGAGTACAGCTGTTCCAATTGAATGAGATGGGTTCTAACTTCCTCCTCCATTGATTATTTATGCTCAGAGGTTGGGAAAGATTCTCTCTGAACATCCCAATCTCGCTCCATGAACTGTTCATCAACAAAACCAGAAATCCAAATATTGAGCTGAATAAGCTGTTGATGAATTTCATTGAGAAGGAAACCAGTTACTAATAATGGCCTCGTGATTATCTCAGCTAAACTCACAGGCAGACTTGAAAAATTCGGAAATATAATTATTCAAGGATTGAAGTCCTTCTAGTTAATTGATCATACCTTCATGGTGCATGACCATTATGGGTAATAAATGGTATTGGGTTGGTTGTACAAGCTGGTGCAAGTATTTCTCGGGGACAATTCCTGGCATTTGGGAGGTTTGCAACACTTCCCGCAAGATAGAGGGTACAGCATTAGATAAAGATCAGGTAGAATGGATTCCTGGGATTAAGCCACCTTCAAGCAGTTTATTGATAGTATTTTGTAAAACCTCAGGTAATATTTGAAAGTCTGAGGTAAAGCTTAAGTTAGCACCATAAAATTCCAAGTTGGCGCAAAATCTAAACGTGGAGAATAATCTTGGGATTTGGATTTAAGATAAATGAACCTATTATATTATGCGGCCTTGCTCATGGTCTTGAGCTTCTTAAGGAGAAAAATGAGAATTCATGGTAGTGATCAACGTTTTCACTGGTGCATAACTCAGAGTGCCCCTGTAGTGAGCACCAGTCTGGAAGTTTTTTGAATTACACTTCCAATGGGGCAGGTTTTCTCTCAAAGTTACATGGAGTGTATTCTCCAAAAAAGCGATAAATTTAAACAAAAATACAGGTTATAATTTGACCTAATTTTTATTATTGAAAGGAGAGGATAATTATAGGCTTCATAACGGCTTGTAATCTATCATAGTGAATTAATTTACGTGATCAAATCTTCAATCAATTGATTGGGATGATATTGATTGTTAACCTTGATAGATTGAGATATATTGCTCTCTCCTTCTTATGATTTTGGGGGGAATCAATAGAGTGGAATTTTAGAGACAAGGGAATTTGGTGAAATCTTAACAAAGGGGTAGCTGCAAATGAGCATAGGAAGCCTATCCCCTCCTTACAAGTGTCAAAATTGTTGTAATACCACAATTGTATCACTCCCAGAAGTGAGAAGCTCAGTTCTATTTGGAAAGGCTCTTTTGTAGTCACATATAAGCGAGCAGATGAGTACTCCATTAAGTCCCTTGCTACTGGTGTTACTGTAAACTGAGTCCATGTTCAGATCTTGCATCCTTATTCTACCCCTAACACTTTTAAAATGAGGTAATGTCATACTTTTACAAGTCCAATTTTGAGAGAAAAAAGTATTTTTTATGATAATAATGATGATATTGGCCAAAAGACCCTGGGCAATTCTTAGTAAAAACCCTCAAATTGGTGCAATACATTTGTAAATGCATCTCAGTCAAATAGCGCTAGTTTAAGTTTTTGATTTGCACTATGTGGCGAAATAAGGGGAGTCATTAGAGGTTCTTCCCTGGCCCACTTCTAATTTATTTCATGCACCTAAGCAGAGACCACCTCCTTTTATAGGCTTAGAGGGGGTCCCACAAGGTGCAACTATTTTCCCCCATGGTGATTGGCTCAGATATATAAAAACTTTAAATCACAGACTTGTCTTACCTACTCTCAACACTTCATTGGCCATTCCATTAAAGAGAGGCGAGATTCGAAGAGCTCCAATATGTCAAACACCCATATTTCATAATTAGGTTCAAAGCTAATAATTAATTTATGCCTACCTTGATTTGTACTTTGATTTATTTTAAAACTTAGCAGCAAGAAATTTAAGGGTTTTCTTCTTGATACCCTCACCGCAAATTAATATAACACTTATAAAAATCAACCATTTATTGTAATTACAGTTTTATTATTTTAAACATTAGTAGTTTAAAAAAGTCCCTGAAAATTTATCATTTTAGCAGTAGAGAGTGAAACTTTAACTGCAAACATTGTTAAAATTCAGGGTGAAAAGCACAACAAGCAACCAAATCCCCGAAATTCCAACAAATCTAACATTATATTTTTAGCAGGGTGCTGGGTTTTATGGTGTGATGGGAAAGGGAAAGTTACTATGTTAAAGCTCAGAAATAGGGAACGGTATCAATTTGAATACCAATATAAGAAACTTTAAACCCAAAATTACATATGTGATATTATTGGGGAATCATTGATCCACTTGAACACCCATAGTAACACTATTGGCTGGAGTTCCCACACTTTTCTCAGGTTGATCTGCACATTACAAATGGCCAAGTTTGATGTTTTTTGAGGTGACATGTTAATCCCCATTTAACCTTTTTCCTTTTGACTTTTTGCCTAAATTTAAATTGTTAGGTAAGTTTTTGCTACTCAATTTAACTTCTGGGTGAATCACCTGTTGGGGCAGGGGATGGTGACCACAACTGAGCTACTTAAATTTTCCAAAGTCTGTATAAAATTGATTTATTTCTTTAAATAGGAGCCGGAGATTTTGAGACTTGGATGGGCGTGGGCTGAGGGGTAGATGGGGAAAGGCACACGGCAAACAAGGAGGAGCCACAGCCAACCATCTCTCATCCAGAGTATGCCTTAAGCAGATATCTGGGCGAGGGTCTGAGTCTTGGGGTCTAACCCTTTTTTGACATAAAGTGGTGCTTGACCCTATCCAGATTAATAGATAGAGCTAAGGAACTTATATCACCCTTTCTAAAAAAACAGGTCTACCAACTCTTCAGAGGCGTTGTCCAGGGTTAATTCTTGTGTGGGGTAGGGAGTTTAATGGCTGCAAGGGTAACCTTCTTGGGGTGGTAAGGTGATAATGCCTTGGGATTGGTCTTGTAAAGCTTAGAAATCAACGCCTGAAAGTTCTTCTAATCTTTGGGGGGAACCCAACTATCTTCATAAGATGTGAATCCCTTCCGGGGTACTAGGTAATGCAAGCTGCATTTGACTCCTTTTTAGTTCAATATCAGCTCCACTTTTAAAGCCTGATGCATCCTCTACCATGATGGGCTCTACCTCCACAGCCTTTTGTCCTTTAAACGGCGATAGGGAGGAGGCGTGAATGGAGTTATGATTTACTAAGTGGGAGGCAATTCCACATGGAAGGATCCATTGTTCAGCACCTGGGAAATGGGGAAGGGACATTTGAGTTTGCAAGCTAACTTATGACATGGCACCCTGAAGTGCAAATTTTTGGTATCAACCATGACCAAATCACCTACTTGGTAGTCTAAGCTTCACGGCTTTTATTGCCTTCAAACTTCATGGAACTGTAAGTCAATTTGGCCAGTTGTTTATGACCTAGAGATGAACCTTCTATATATGCTTAACAAAGTTGTTATTGCTGCAATATTGCTGCGGCTTTGTGACCCAATGGTGAAGGCAGGGTTATACCCCAAGTTGTTTAACATGGGTAACACCCCATTGATGCATGTAGGGAGTTGTATGAGAACTGGGCCAAAGGAAGATCTGCTGCCCAGGTGTCTTAAGAGGTGGTGCCATAGCATAAGAGATATTGCTCCAATGACTGGTTGGTTTTTTCAGTTTGGCCATTAAATTGAGGGTGGTATGCTAACGACCTGCAGGGTTTGATCTTTAACATGTCACATAGTGCCACCCAAAATCTTGAAGAAAATTAGGGCTTCTATCGCTCATTAGCTTCTTGGGAAGTTCATGAATAGAGAAAATATATGAAACAAACAGCTGAGCCATCTTTTCAGCCAAAACATTTGTCAAGAAGGGGATGTGTCATGAAAGTGGCAAATTAGATTTAGAATGGTCTTCCATTTGGGGTTTTTGAGCACCCAGAAGGTAAGCCAGATGACAAAGGCACTGCTGCTTGAATCTTTTGAAGGTGTGACAGAAGATAAGAGAACCACAAACAGTGACTCAATGTGGTAGTAAGGAGCAAACTGGCACACAGCTAGGTTGTTGCCACTATGAAGCTGGAAAATTTGAGCGCAGAAAACTTGAGTGCTGTGGCCACATGGCTGGGTTCCACCATAGGGTTGTTAACAAGAGGGCGAGTGGAGAGATTGTATAATCTCGCCCAGCGGGGAAGGTAAAGCCTCCAATAAGAGTGGAAGATCCTTATGCCAAATAGCTTCAGCAAGTGGGAAATGTCTAGGGATGCGCAAAAATGGTATACATAATCCATGATGGTAGGCAACATTGCTGTTATGATGGCCACAAGAGCCCATTCATTGCACAACTCAAAGTCACTTTTGGGGATGGGCTTTGTGGCGGATATTAAGGAAAAAAGTTCCAAAAAGAAATTTTATTCAGTATGGGTTTTTTATTGCAAAATAATATAAAGAAATCGACTAACAATCATACTTGTCAGGGATGAATGGTTAAATACTCAGTCACTTAAGTAATAAGATGGCATGTATGGGAGTTCAGGCCTCAATTTACCAACCTAGAATGATGGAACAAGAGTGGGAGTTGTTCAAATCCATGTGGCCATGTTATCAGAAGAATAAGTTGACGTCAATTTGGCCTCTGGCGCTTGAATCACGTTTTTATCACAATTGCGCCTCCTCAAGCAGTAGAGTCTCACTTGATGAGTGGTAGGGACATCCCAGGGCCATTCCACATAGGGACAGTCCCAGTTGGCAAAAATGGATTCAGGCCACCCAGACCAACCGCCCCAAGTTTCTTCAGTTTATTTGCAATTCTTCAAACTTCAGTGGAAATGGGTCTCTTCTCAAATAGGGAGGGTTCGTTTTCCTTCTTAGATCTGGTAGAACTCAAACCTGGCATCTGAGAAAAGCTCATTTTGTTTTTGACAAGTTGTTACCTTTCCACCGTGACTTCAGTGCAAACTACCTCGATATTCTGGATCAGGTCACTAGTTGTCAGAACGGGGGTGGGCAAAGGAACCTTTAAGTGGTAGGCTTTGACTTGCCGCTCATTTACCACTTGGTTGTGATTGCCCTTTGTGATAAGGGGGATGGCCGCCCTCTTCAGACCTTTCTTGGTGTGAAAAGCCTTATGGTCCAAGCCCAGGGGGCGCTTCCCTGGACTTACAGGATGAAGATGGCATTTTTGTAAAGAAATCCATCACTACTATAACTGCATCATACCCCTGTGATGTTGGCAAACCTACTATAAAATCCAAAATAAATTTGAGACCTATGAACCTTCTGCTTGTTGAAGGGGGTGTAGAGGGCCATTCTCTTTAGCTTTGTCTGATTTAGAATGGGAAAACGTAAGACACCCATCTATCCAAGCAGAGACATCCTTTGTGGGACCATTGCAATTGTACCCACAAATAATAATGTTAACTCCTTTTTTACATTAGGATGACTCATAATAAGGTTATCATGATGTCCTTGATGATATGAGAACATTGGCCAGAAGGGACCCAGACTTTATCGCAAAACTAGATTATCCTATACTTCTAGGAATACCATCAAGATGGGGTCATACCCATGTCAATATTTGCTGGTAGGTCACAACCCTTAGATCTGAGGACTAGGATGTCAGAATAGCATCAAAGAGGGAGGCTTCCTTTATTAGGAGTACTGGAACTGGATCAAAAGGAGTAATCTCCTCAACTGGGTCAGATTAAGGGGCTGGACTAACTAAGGCTTTGGAACCACTGAGTTTGATTTTGACCTTTGTGGTAGGGGGAAACCAACTTGGCAAAGGCTAAAGGGGTGGGGATCATGATAATTTCAGGAAGAATTACTGTATCTAAGTCAGAGTTTTATCTTGGGTGAGACCCATCAGGGTTTCATGAATTAGAATATCTGGTAAAGTATGGACAACTCTTTGACAAAATTTATATCTAAAATTGAAGATCATAAGTCACAGTGAGTTCTAGTTTGCCTGTGAGATGGCTTTTATGGTTTGTGATAGTATGTAAAAATATTGTGATCCATGCGCACAATCACTAGATGCTTAACGCCCTGCAATAGATAATGCCAGTGCATCAATGACCACAAAACCATGGCAGCTCTTTATCATATATAGCCCAAGAGCGTTCAGTTACAATAAAATTTCTAGAGATGTAAGATAAAAGTTCATGTCCCACTTTTTTTAGTACTAGTGGTGCCCAACCCAAAAGAGGGAGCTGCCACGCATCTTTATCTGCAAATGAGCCAAACAAAGGGATTATCATAAATTAAAAATTCCTAATATAGCCCCTAGGTTATCAGCCTCAAAAGCCATATCAGATGGCGAAGAGGCTTTGGGGAAACTTTTGTCCAGTGCCCGCTTTAGATGGCAGACCATGGCGGACAGCATTGGGGTGGGAGCATCAGCAACATGGGGAATAAGGGGATATAGTTGGGGGTTTTCTTTGTTAATGAGGCCAGCGGTGTCCATCGCCTCAACATATTGAGCAAGTTGATGCTCAGCAAAAACAAATGAGAGCAAGCACATAAGTAAATGACTTGATGCGCTGGCAGGTTTTGGAATAATTGGGGTTGAAAAGAGAAGTTTTTGCTGCATCGCTGCAAGTGCAGCTCACACCAAAAGCAAGCTCCTCAATTTCATACTTCACATCTTCATCAAAATCATGAGATAAATTGGGGATAGGAATACCCTTGACAAGGGGCTCCATTGCCCCATGGAGTTGCTGGCAGAGGAGGTTGTTGGCTGGGGCAGCTGCAGCTGCAACCGCAACTGCCATATCTTTAATATTTATATAAACAGGAAACCAATTTTTGGACGGAAATGGTGGGAACATGATTTGCTAGGGTCAACGCAGAACTCCTCCAAAGCAAAATTTGTTTCACATGGCACAGCCGTCCATCCTCCTCAATCCATTTGAGAGCCTTAATTGGATTGGCTTTGGCCAGCATTGGGCCAGCCACAGGAATTGGGGCTGTGGCCAGAGCTGATTGGCCACATGCTGATAACCATGGCAGCTCAGCTGAAACTGGTTCAGCCATTGACTCAGGATTCCATAATGCGGTCAAATTTTAAAATTTTTTAGATTTGCGTGAATTTTTATTGGCCACAAATTTGAAAGCAGAGCCAGATTTCCCCAATGTAGGGGCAGGAGGAAGTTATGTCCCTCTTCTTATTGCAAAAGAACAGCTTCAACTTCTATGACTGAGGCGTCTCAAACTACAATAAAAGACTTATCTTCATCAGCATGTAAAAAACAGGGGCGGTAGTAAAGACTTTTTTAAAGATCATAAGCTAACTGACACTCCAAAGTCCAAAAAACAATTTTACTAGTAAGGGTGTGCAGGGGAAGTCAACTTAGTAATAGCTGGGAATAAATTTTCAAGAAAAGTTACAGATCTCATAAAGCTAAGCAGTTGCTTCTGCGTCACAGGGGTAGGCCAAAAAGCAAATGTTTCTAGCTTTAAAGACATAATAAAGTTCCCAATCTTTAGTAACAGATTTCCTTGGAACTGCACTTTGTCTTGTAAAACTCACATTTAGATGGATTTGCAACCATCCAGCTTTGTGAAGGGCTGAAACTACCCTTACCAAATCTTTAGAATGCTGATCTACATTGGGGGAGTGAAACAAAATATTATCCACATGGGCAATAACGCATGAGAACCTGAGATCCCCAATGTATCATCAATGCAGAGATGAAAAACTGCAGGTGCATTTTTCAAGACAAAGGGCATGACTTTGAACTGGTAACTGCCATACCGCTCTTGGATGGCAGTCAGCCATTAATGACTAATCCTCACCTAAACTTGGAGAAATGCATTAACCAGGCCATGTTTGGAAAAGACCTTTGAATTATAAATGGCTTGTTAAGTGACGGATTTTAGGGGAAGGATAAGGATCAGGGACATTGATGTTGTTTAAGTGCTTATAGCCCATGAGAGGGTCTCAGAGTGCATCAGTTTCTGTGAAAAACTACTAGGGAAGATATTAAGAGGTTATTAATCAGTCATTCTTTCTTCATATGTTGTCAATCCAGGTTTTAAGGACTGATCTTTTTCAGCAATGTAGTGGTATAAAGGACTTTCAGTATTAATGAGGTCAACCGTCAGCTGAAAAATCAGGTCAATTAGGAATGACTAGGCAGCTTATTAGCGCCTTCCACATCAAAATTAATTTTGAAGGGAGTGAGGATATGTGACAAAGTAGGTAACTCATGAATAACAGTTTTGAAAAAGTATTACACTTTTGTCACCGCTGAATTACCTGTTGCCAATGTGGGAGGGAGATTTTAACCTAAAAGAGAGTTAGAGGTATATGCTAACATGTTTCGCTCTAAGTCAATAACCACTGACTGCAGCGCCACCATCCTTACCATAAAGTCACAGGGTATAGTAACTCTGGAATTTCCGCAAAATTTGTCACAAATTTATACTCATGGTCAATAAACTGCAGTGGTTTGCATAAAGGAAGTGTGAGCATAGGAATACTAAACCTTCTTATAATAGGGCCACCATGGGTAACTTCAAGTTTGAATGCATGTAAAATCTATAAGATCAATGTATTTTTCATTGGTTTAGTGTCCAAAAGGCAGTTTTTGTGATTTTGCACTGTCTTAACGTTATATTCAAAGGAAACAAGAAGTAAGCACGGATATATATATAATTTAAGAGGGAATAAAGAGTAGGATCTGACTTCTTAGACTTAGAACTCTTATGAACCTTAGTACACCTGTTTATAAACTGAGTTGGAAAAGCGGCTGACCTAGCAAATAACAGGGCATAAGAATCAGGGTTTTCAGAGTTAGACGAAGGACATAATCTAAAGAGATCCATCTATACTGGGTTGACATGCCGCAGTTCTTAATCTGGCGCACAAGGTAGATGTGATAGGTTGAGATTTCTGGATCTGTGAGTACTATAGGAGTCGCAGCCATTCTCAAAGGTTATTAGGAGATGATTTCATCTGGGAAAGAATTCTCAGAACATTCAGGTTCCATATGAGTCAAAATAGATTCTTCAGCACCAGGGTGGGGTAATCTAGTTATTTAAGTAGCAGTAGATTTTATTTGATGGAGCATCAGGCCTCATAATTCTGTACTTCATCTCACAATTTCTAAATAAGGAGTAAGTTATTTTGTTTGGATGAGAGCTATAAAGAGAAAAATTTGATGTTGGAGTGTATTTTTGGACACCCACAACAGTGACTACTGACTACCAGGCGACACCATACATTGAGAGATTGATGCAGGGGAGGTGGGGAAAGAGGGGTGCCTAAGACGTTGGTGAAAGAGAAGAGGGAGTGGGATGAAAGTTGTTGGAAATTTGGCGTAATGGATTACAATCCACAAAAGTCTGTACAGGAGTAGCATTCACTGATACAACGGGTGAGCAATATGATGATCGCCGTCCCTGCAAAATTACAATAGATTAATAAAATCAAGACCAAAGCTTAAGGAACACAATCTTTACTACTTGGCAGAATCCCTCTACCGTATTTTTCAAATCTTATGCCTAAAAAACTCTCTGTAGCTACCAACTAAACAACTTTCTCTTTTCCCTTTGTTTTCTATCATATGCCCATTTTCATGGCCACTCTCTGGCCTATCCTCTCAGCTACTCAGCTTCTCAAATATCCATTGTACTCATCTCATCATTGGGGTTTTTGGCAGATTTCCATACTTTGGCTGGTTTCAAATCACTTAGCATCGACTTATCTTGAATAATATTAAATTATAAAACTTTATAAACCAATTATGGCGGATTTTATCAATCCGCTATCAACATTTTAGGCTTATCATCCATTAATATCAAATTTCCTGACATTACCCCCTTGACTGGATGATAAGTCAGTGGTTCCACATCTGCTAACGTCTTCCTTAATGTATCCTGTTCACTACATGCAACTGAGCCCCCCAAACCCTGGAGGATCCTCTTAGATTATGATCCAACTGAGAGGGAGTGACCTTAGCCAAGTTCCACTACCTAAGCTGTCAGTTGCTCTTAGTTATTAAGGAGTGTCCAAGATAGATGCTTACTGTTTTGACTCAGGAGGTTCTCCTTTCTATGTTTGGTGGTCATATGCAGTACTTGCATGCCCCTTTTGGCAATCTTGCGGCGCAGCTGCGCTGGGGTGGAGAGCGGAGCAGTGGTCCTTAATTCAATGAAGCGGCACAGCTCCTGGCGGATAAAATAGAGGCGGCGAGGTGATCTTGAGATAGTCTAATGGTGGGTTTTGCTTGATAAATACAGTTTATCCTATCAGTGCTAGCTTTTCTTTCTCGTTTCAATCACTTTTGCAACCTATTTAATTCAAGTCTGAATCTAGTTTGATAATCTCATAGAGGAGATTAGTCTGCGCCCATGTCAGGGAGCAATTGAGCAAGTAAGGTAAGAGGAGCAGGTGGAAGGCCCGCGGCCTCAAACGTTCAAAAACGCCCCGGAGAAACTGGCAGAATAGACAAAAATTTTAAAAAACTGGAGGTCACTATTTCCCCAGAAATACTCGCATGGCAAGCACAATGCAACCAGTACATCAACACGCCACACTCCCAGCCACTTTCGTCGGTGGAATTTGGAGTCCGCGTGTTTCTGGACATCCAAAAAACGGCCTTATGGGAAAAATTTGTGAAGATGTGCACACAATTTTCCTGACCACGGTGTACGTTGCACCTCACTCCATGTCACGCGGTTGGCTGGACCTAGGTTTCAAAAGCAAAAGGCAGCAGACGAGGCTGCAGCGGTGCACGTAGTGGTTGACCTCCCCAAAGGGCAATGGGTCATCAAAACCAAATGCACCAGATGGACGAAATCAAACCAAATTTTCCTCACATTTGACTTTTTGCCTACTACGGTGAAATGTGACATTTTGGAACAACACCTGAAAGATGGTCTTGCCGTATACAGAAAAATACAATCGTTTGAAATGCAATGCTTCACACTAATGCCACACCTATGCACCAGCAAAGCCATTGCAGTTCTGACCCCTAACCGAGGAGATCGCAAAGGACCTAACCCAGATCCTGCACTCCATTTTTATTAATATTGAAGGGCATACCACCCACCCATTCCAGGTGACCGTGGACAGCGCGCCCCCCATCTGCACCCACTGTGATGCGTTCGGCCATAAGACGCATGCATGCCCCACCAAGGAGGGCGTCACATTCCAAGAGCACCCCTCAGCGGCCATGGCCAGTGGAGAGGCGCACTATGAACCAAACGTAAGCACCAAAGAGGATTTCCTGTGGGGAGCACATGGCTGCTACCTACTGTTAAAGCCCATCTCCCAGCAAGAGTGGAAGAAGGCCAAGCAGGCCCGCAGCCAAGGAAGCAGCCAAAGCCACCACCACTATCCCAAACTCCCAACGCCAGGAGGACATTGAAACCTTCGCGGTGGAAGCAAATCAGGAATCCATCATCCAATCAGATGGGGAAGCCCATGCCAATTGGACCACCCAATCTGAGAATCCAATGGGGGACTTGATCTCACCCAATCATTTTTTTTTTTTTTAGTACTAGATGGTCCCAACCCAAGGGGGGGGGGGATTCATCGATGTTTATTGAATTACGCCTGGGCTCCTAAGAGCCTGAGGCGAGGGAAGGGGAGGGAGGAGGCATCGAGAAAGGGAGGGGGGTTTGCGCGCCAGAGCCGTGCTGCAGTGACAACTGAGCGGGGGAGGGTTGGCGACATAGTGCAGACCTTCAGGGCCATCTCAAAGTGTACCTGAAAGTGGGTGATCATGTGTGGAAGGGTCCACACCTGCTGGTCAAAGGCAGCACGAAGGAAGGAGTTATGGATGGTCCAGATGGCTGTGGCATAGGCGAGGACACGGAGGGGTCGGTGGCAACCAGGCAATGTCTGCTCAAACATGAGGTCTTGCACAGGGTGTCCAGACCAGGGCTGAGCATGGAGGAGCGCGCGGGCCTTTGGCCAAAATGCGGCGACACCTGGACAGGTGAAAAAACGATGGAGGTGGGAGTCAATAGGCTCCACACAGCGGGGGCAGCTTCGGTGCTGGAAGGTAGGGCCAGTCCGGTCCCCTGTCCTGTATGAACAGTGGAGCACTCTCCATAAGGTGTTGGACACCTTTGCTGACAGGATGGGGTGATAGACGTCCTTCCACAATTCCTTAAGGTCAAATCTCACGGAGGGAGGGAGGAGCTCAAGGAGTCTTGGGCGGATGGGAGGACGATCTTGGGGGTTGAGGCGAGTTGTGACAACTTGTCCATTGTGCACAATTGCATGGCGACGTGGGCTGAGGCCAGGGCCTTCCCTTCTGTATGGGAAGGCATGGTGGATCCGCGCGCCTACTCGTTTCAGGGCAAGGAGAGCCTGGTTCCAGTAGGGGGATGAGGATGGTTTTAGGCGATGGCCTGGGTGGTTTGTGAGCCACTCCCCTAATGAGGTCAGAGATGCTCTAGGAAGACCCAGAGCTGCTGACACTGACTGGCGGAGGGCGGGCGCCCATTGGGGCATGGGGGTCGCGTCCCAGCAGACAATCGGCCATAGGAACTTCAGGAAGATTGTGGTGGCGTGGGATCGCGTGTCCAGAAGCCCTAGGCCCCCTTCATTACAGGGTCGGGCAATGGTTGAGAGGGCTATTGGTGGATGGTTTGAGCCCCAGATCCAACAGCGGAGGAGTACATTGAGCCGCGTATAAAAGGCATCTGTGAATGGGCAGACGTGCGCTAGGAACCAGACTTTGGAGAGGAGGAACACATTGGCCATCAGAGCTCGACCCTGGGGGGTGATGTGCCGCCGGTTCCAGCTGGCAATCCTGGAGTTAACTGCTGCAAGGAGCAAGTCCTCATTGTCTTTTAGCGCAACTCCTTGTTGGTTGGTGAGAACGCCCAGGTGACGGAAGGTACCGCGCTCAGGTTCAATACCAAATGGTGGGGGGAAGGTGGGGGAGCCGACCTGTACAACTGTTGTCTTGGAGGTGTTGACCATGGCGTTGGACGCCTTGGTGTACCTCTCAATGGTCACAGCAGCGAGGGCAACATCCCCAGGGCAGCCAAATGCAATGGCAGTGTCATCTGCAAATGCCATGGTGCGTGTGGGGGCTTTACCTGGGACCAGAATCCCTGTTAGCTTGTCCTGTAAGGAGGCCAAGAGGGGGTCAAGGGTGATGTTAAAAAGGATAGGGCTCAGGGGGTCCCCTTGCCGGAGACCTTGTCCAACTGGTACTGCCACTGTAAAACCCATTGGCGCCAGAACTCTGGTGTGGAGCTGGTCATAGAGCGATGATATCCAGCGCCTAGCTGCGGGTGGGAGATGGAAGCGGGCCAGGGAAGCATCAATATACTTCCAGGCTACCCGATCATATGCTTTCTCCATATCCAGAAGAGCCACAAAGCCATTCACCTTACGAGAGTTAGCAGTCAAAGTCACGTGAAGGTCATTATAGTTGTCCCATAACGACCTCCCCGGAATAAAACCGTACTGGGATGGGGAGAGGCGAGGTGACACCCATTTGGTGATGCGGTTGGCCAGAAGCTTCGTGAAGAGCTTGTGGTCTGTGTTGATCAACGCTATGGGGCGCCAGTTCGCCAGGTTCTCACGGTCTGACTTCTTGTGAATGAGGGTCGTGATTGAGCCTCTGGAGTCGGGGAGGACCTCGCCATTCACCAAGAGTGCAGCGAAGAGGTCGCGGAGGGTTCTGGCTATCACTGCAGGTTCCAGAAGGTACACCTCAAAGGGTATTCCATCTGGGCCTGGGGCTTTAAGCCGTGGGGATTTCAGAAGGGTTTCCATCACCTCCTGGATGGAAATAGGCGCCAGTAGAGCCTCATCAGCCCGTGGGTCAATGGGCGGCTCTGGAGCCCGCCACAGGAAGTCTTGGATGTCCGATGGGTCCACCTGGGTGGCATGGAAGAGGCTGGAGTAGAAGCGGTGTAGTTCCTGCGTGATTTTCTCCTTATCTGAAGTGGTTGTAGTGCCAATTTTCAGTGCAGTAATATCCTGCGCTGTTGACCGGGCTTTCTGTTTCTGAAAGAAGAAGCGGGTGGGGCGTTCCCATTGAGCATAGTAACGAGATGTTGTAAAGTTTGCTGCCCGTTCTTCCTGCAGTGTGAGCTCCAAGCGGAGTGCTTCCTGCGCCGCTTCCCAGTCTTCCAACCATCTGGGAGAGGGCGAAGGCTGGCAGTTTCGCTCTAGATGTCTGATTCTGGCTTCCGCCCTTTTGACTCTGGCGCGAGCTGCAGTCATCTGGGCTTTGGCACAGTTGTAAGCAACGCGGGTGATGCCCTCCTTGGTCACCGCCCATCTAGCCTTGTGGTCAAGCAGGTGGGGTGGGGGGAGGTGAGAGTCTCTCGGATGGTCATAGACAGCTTCTCCTTAGTGAAGGGGTTGTTGAGAAGAGCTGGGGCAACCCTAGGCCAGAACCTACGCGACGGTCTAAGTGTGGTGGTGAGGACAACGGTGAGTGACCTGTGATCACTCAGATGGTTGTCACGAGAGATGGGAGAGGAGACGCGGCCAATTAGCAGGGGGCCAATCAGTGCCATATCTATGCGTGACGCTGACTGGAAAGCTCCTCCATCATACTGGATCCTAGTCATGCAACCTAGGCCAGACGCGGAGGGTGGAAGCGCATCTATAAAGCCACTCAGGCGAAGGAAATCCTGGAGGCGACTTGATCCAGGGCGTTCCTTTGCTGCAGGGGGGTAAGAGTCACGGACGCGACTTATGGTTGTGTTGAAATCTCCTAAGAGAACTGTATTCCGTGGGAGATTGAGTTGGAGGAGCTCTTCCAAGAGCCGATTTTGCTCCTGACCTGCATTAGGCAGGTAGATGCTTGCAGCGAAGAAGGAGAAGTCAGGAGTGGTGAGTTTGGCCAGTATGAGGCGGCCACCTAGATATTGTGAAAAAGAATGGGTTTTAACCCGGGGATTCAAAACAATAAGGGCGGCATGGTTTGTCCAGAAGGAGTTGCCTCCAAACTGTTCATTCCATGCAGATTGTTCGTGGGGGAGGATATGGGGCTCCTGGACAGCAGCGATGTCAATTTGTGCTGACCTGAAGTTTCGGAGGAGGCGGGCTCTCCGCTTAAAGTCCCGCAACCCATTTGCGTTGATGGATTGCAGGGCCAGGGTGCTGCCATGGGGACTCATAGCTGTTCCCCTCCATGTCCTGGGGGGTTGCCAGCGCTTAAACCTGCTGCTGTGAGGCGGCTAGTTTTGAGTCCTTTAGCTTGACTATTAGCTGCAATCCGTGAGGAGCGTCGAGGGTTCTGAGGGGAAGGAGAGGGTGGGGGGGCGGAGGACCCAGTAAGCCAGCCTAGGATGCTGCCCCCGCTCCGTTGCAGGGGAAGGACCTGAGGGTGCTCAATGGTGACCTCCGCGGTGTCCCCATTTGATGAGTCTGAGTCCATATTCACTTCCTCCAACACTGCAAAGGATCCGCGCGAAATGGACTGTGGGGTTGGGGTAGGACTCTTTGAGGTGGCACTTCTACTGCAGGCCGCGAGTTGCCAGTCCATGCTGGTGGGCATAGCTCCATTGGGAGCTGAGGGCTGATGCGATAAATCGCTGGTGGGGGTTGGTGGGGGTGCCGCGGAGCCCTGAGTGGGGGTGGCTGACGAGGGGCACCCTGTGGGAGATGCCTTGCGCTTGGTGAGAGAGGGAGTTGACTCTGGGAGATTGGAGGGGGTGCCCATTGGAAGGGGGCATGAGCGCGAAGGTATCCCACACCAATAGTGGGGTTAGCTGTTTCAACTGCTAGGCGTAAGGCCTCAGGGGACAGGTCTTGAACAGGAACCCATTGTGTGGGTTGTGGAATTGCTGCTGCAGCCATGTGGGATCGTTTTTGGCCTGGTTTAGGCCCCTGGGTGGTGGCTAAGAGGGCTTGTTTTCGAGCTGTGCAGCCACTATACAAGTGTCCAAGGGCGTTACACCATGAACACCGGGGGCGCGCCTGATCAGGGTCGACAAAAAAGATCTCAGGGCATGCCCCAACTACCGCCACACGAGGAATAACCTCAATGTTACGGGATACAGTGGGGGAGGGGATGAATGACGCCCTAGCAGTGCGAGCTCTTTGAGTGGGAGCATAGTAAGAGGGGACGCTAAAGTCCACTGAAAGAACAGACCCAAACTCCATTAAACCACGATGGAGTGCCAGTTTAAGAGACTCAGGATCAACAGTCGTTGGTAGGTTGGAAAAAGTAACCCATGAAATTTTCTCCAGGTGAGAGCGTGTGCGGGAGATGCGAAGAGATCCGCGTGGAATAATGACCTGGAGGGTGGCAGCATGGTCAGCAAGGGCAGCTTCAGTGAATCCCACATCGATGTAGTGGCCCTCCACTGATTCATGGATGGTGGTGTTAATAGGGAATGTCTCCGCAATCGCTGCAAAGTATGAGAAGTAATCCTCTGTATAGAATTCAACAGGGTTATGCCCATAATAAAGGCGAATTGCGTGGGAGAGGGTTGAGCGAGGTAGAGCTTTTTGCGCTCTAGTTTCGGCCCATTTCTTCTTAACATCGGCAATAAACGCCACTTCACGGGGATCTGCTTTGGGTAGCGTTGGTGCCAGAGGTTTTTGCCACGCCCCAGTGGCTCCTTTGGTGCGTTTGTGTTTGCTTTGGGCTGCAATTGCAGGTTGAGTGTGAGCTGGTGGTTTGGACAAGTTTGCGGAGTTCCCTTGTTTCTGGAATGTTACAGCAGTTGCTGGCATCATATTAAATTGAGGGGCGGTTTGTTGGGCCTCGCTAAATTGGGGAGGCCCATCCAGATTGGAATTAACTCCAGCCAGTTGGGAGGAGGGAGATGTTTCATCACCATCCCAATCTATTTGGGTAAATTCAGCCCAGTATTTGCTGTGATTTCGTGGGCAAAACTCACTGGCTGATTGGTGAATTGGTCGTTTTCAGCATATTGAGATAAAGTGCCGACTTGAGAAGTGCCGATTATGGGGTTTAAATGGGACGGGTGAGATTGGAACTGGTGTGAAGTTCCAAAATCTGAACCATTTAAATCCCCATTGAAAAAGTAGATTGTCCCAATTTGGTGCTTAGTGAACCAGAATGTGCGGCTAATCCAACCTTACATCCGAGGGTTTGGGGGCCAGGTGATTGTTGGGCCTCGCTAAATTGGGGAGTCCCATCCAGATTGGAATTAACTCCAGCCAATTGGGAGGAGGGAGATGTTTCATCACCATCCCAATCTATTTGGGTAAATTCAGCCCGAGTGTTTGCTGTGATTTCGTGGGCAAAACTCATTGGCTGATTAGTGAATTGGTCGTTTTCAGCATATTGCGATAAAGTGCCGACTTGAGAAGTGCCAATTACGGGGTTTAAATGGGACGGGTGAGATTGGAACTGGTGTGAAGTTGAGGGAGCCAGAAACACGGCATCAGCAATAATAGATGGGGCTGAATTAGCTGACACAATGGGGGAGGTGAATGTCTGGATGGGCTGAGTTGCATTCAACTGAGCAGACGCCATTAAAACAGCGTGGGTGATGGCCTCCTTGGTTGGAGGGGGCCCAGCGGGTTGGTGGGAGGCAGCACACACAGAGCTGTTAGGCGTGCAGGTTGCAGAAGTGCGATCAGGTGAACTGGCGCTAGTTGGAGTAGCTCCAGGTTGGGGGGTGGTGCCTGCTTTCATGGCTGCTGCTTGAGAGCGGGTGATTCTGGTTGACCCTGAGGTGGGTAACCGAGGGTTGCTTCGTTTGGGGGTGGTGCTGGCTCGTTTGGCATAGCCTGCGGGTTCTTTTGCGGGGTTTCCCGCCATATTTGCTAATAGTTTTCGTAAATCTCTTTAGTGGAGCTAAATTTCAGGCTGAATTGATTTTCGAAAAGTGATGCTTAGCAGAAAGAGATTGTTTCACCACTTTCACAGCTTAATAACTCAATTCTCCATATCTCATTGGATACATCAATTCTTCATTCATTAATCTCATGACGCCTAATTTTGAGGCGCTCAAATTACCATTACTCATATCAATCTCAGCAGATCCATCCATCCCGCTCTCACGACCTAGGGCTTATTGTCCAGTCATATTGGAATAGTGACAGGGTGGTTGAGATGAAGCGCACTCAGTGGACCAAGTTAAACAAAGTTTTTTAAATCTTTAACCTTCTCCCCACAATTATAAAGCACACAGTGCTGGAGCTCCACCTCAAGGAAGATTTTTAAAAGCTATGGGGAAATTCACTCCTTTGAAATGCAATGCTTTATGCTCATCAAGGACCTGTGCATAGGAAAAAAGATTGCTGTGATCACCCCACCCACAGGCATTGCAGAAGATTTAATACAAATCTCCCACACCGCAGTTTTGTTCATTGATGGGCAGGAATACCACCCATTCCACGTCACAGTGCGTAGCGCCCTATCTGTACCTTTTGTCACACATTTGACCGCAAGGCCCTCAGCTGCACTGCCAAAGAGTGCGTTACACAAAATGAAATCCTCCCCAAGGCAATGGGCAGTGCAGACACCCATTATGAACTGGCTCTAGACACTTACGCCGCCTTCCTGTGGGACGTGTGGGGGTGTTACATTCAGGTCAAAACTGTGTCCCCACAGAAATGAAAGAAGGCCAACCAGGCTCACATAGCAGTGGCCAAGGCAGCAGCCACAGCTGCATTCATGATCCCTCCTGCCCAGACCCAGGATGTCATTTAGTCCTTTGGTGCTGAGCGGCTCATAAATCCATTCACCAATCAGATTGGGCCAACCAACCTGAGGACTTGATGGGTGAATTAGATTTACCCGAGTAATATGACCAAGCCTTGATTGAAACCAATTCTATCACCCATTTCCCTCTAATATTTCTATCAAACTCTGGTGATGCGCCGTAGGAGCACAGTAATCTGAAAAAACTTAACAAATCAGAAAACGCCAAAAAACTACTTCTAAGCCCAATGCAAAGAATACACTCAAGGAAAATTAAATCCATACAGTATGTAATCTAAAGCTACTGCTGCTCATGCAAATGTGGCAAAAAAGGTCAAGTGGGGCTCTTCCCATAGCACTTAAGGTGTGATGGGGGAGCTTCACAATAGGGACGTTAGAAATCACTGGACTCAACGCCTCGCCATCCTGGGCTAGGAAACTGAATCCTTTAAAAAAATAAAATACCTGTGGACATCCTGGCTATTCAGGAAACCCACTGTCCACATGGTGCCAAGGAAACATAGGCAACCATTTTCCTCCCCTCCCTTTTTTGGTCGCTGCACTGTGGGGTGCTTATATGTGCGACCATAATTTTAAATTCATTTCTAAAGATTCATACCTCAATGGCCATGTGCTTGTAGTGTCCTTTTTGTGGAACGACGAAGTGCATGCTATTGTTATTATCTATGCCCTGGCCTGTGCGTGGGCTCACATGGAATTATTCTTGGCTGTTACTTCCCTCCCACTTCCCCCTATCCTGTTTGTGGTAGGCGACATGAACTTCTGGGCCTCTCAGCCACCAAAAGCTGGCCTTCTGCGCTTGCCCCCCACAGGGGCACATAGAACTTCGCGTTTTAAAAGCCACTTTGGGACTGGTAGAAACACTACCTAAACATGCACTGCTGCTCACCAACATGTCCTTTCCCCATGTGCACAACTGTCAGCTGAGGTCTATGTCCTGCATTGACCTTATTCTTTCCACGATGAACTTTTGGCTCAGGTTGCACACTTTATGATGACAAAAATTATTTTCTCCTATCACAGGTTAGTTTTGATCTCTTCTCTTTGTCGCACCCAACGGCACAGGTGCCAAAGTGGTGTAGATTTTATCCAGAAGAGATCACGTCGCCCAGGGTTTCCCTATAAGTGGACACCAAAATTTCAGCACTGGAGTTTGCCACACCTTTTTATGCAGACCCACTTACTACCTGGTTAACATTTAAAGCGAACACCATCTGCCAGGCAAGACTCCTCTCATCATGTCGCTCTTGGTATGAATTGGCTGTCATTACACGCTTGCTTACAGAAGTGTACCACCTGGAGTCTAACGCCCCAGATTCAGGCTACAGTCCGGCTTAAGGCATAAGTGGGCAGAAGTGTCTTCTCATCTCAATGCACTGGTAAGACAACATAAACATCGCATTTGTGTGCAGTATAAGGCAAAATATAACGGCAGGTGACACGTGCTCCATCTATTTTTTCTAAAAAATTTTCACACTGTGACAGAGCTTGGCATGCACACAGGTGATGCATCCAGACCACTCCGTCACAGACACTTCAGCCAAAGGGAGAATCGAAATTTGAAACTATTACTCTAAATTGTATCAATCTACTCCAGTCAAACTCGCTGAAGTTGATGAATTTCTTTGAAATGCACATATCTGCACCATTTCTCATTATCTGGAGCTGATGAATATAATTTCTATGAAAGAACTCTGGTATGCCGTTTATGGTGCACAACAAAGGAAATGCCCAGGTCCAGACGGGATTCCTTATGAGTTTAAAGAAAATTTAATTATTTCTCCTCTTTGTTGCCTGTCTCAATGAATCTATTTTTATTAAAAATGCGCCTCATTCCAGGGAACCAATAGGGTTTCATAATAACGCTGTAAAAAAAGGGGATAAGCTGGACTTGGCCAACTGGCTCCCCAATTCACTTACTAACACAGATACAAAAATATTTGCTAAAGTTATGGCCAACCGGCTAGTGGAAGTTGCCTCTGATAAAATCGCCTCTGAGCAATTTGTTTCCATTCCCAAGTGGTCTATATGGAACAGAATACACACTGTAGTCAACGTCTGCCAATCTATGTCTAGTGGGGCACTTGTTTTCTTAGACCAGCAGAAGGCTTCTGATAGGGTCAACTGGGATTACCTCAAAGCCTGCCTCCACAAATTCCACCTTCCCCATTAGTTCATTAATTGGGTGATGTTGCATATGGAGACTGTCACAATGGTAGTTCATGGCCCTGGCTTCCTCACGATTTGGTTCACTCTCATTGGGGCCTCTTCTGAGAGGACCCTCTAAGCACACTACTGTACAAGTTCAGCCTTGACCTAATTTTATGCAATGTGAATTTTAGCCTTACTGGTGTCCATGTGCAAGGCCAAGCACCAGTAAGATTCTGGCATTTGCTGATGATTGTGTGGTTGGGGTGTCTAACAACCAAGATGCACGCGCGCTTGAGGCTACTATTCAGGATTACTTCAGGGTTAGTAACGCCGCACTTAACACTTTCAAAACCAATATCATTCTCTTCAGCTGGTACCAAGCCCTCTGGTCACCAGCACCTCATTTCCTGCCTTCTTCAGCAGCTGGCTCCTAGGTTCACTTGCCCCGCCAACCCATACCGCCCCACTTGTGCTCCCTTTAGTGCCAAGACCCACTGCCAGTCCAGTAAGCCATTTAGGTGCGTGGCTAGAGGCGGGATGGTACACCTTGTTGGTGAAGGCGCACCATATCCTGAACAATGCCACAAAACGCATCGCCTCCTTCAGAGCCCATCAAACTTCCCTCCCAAGCAGAGTTGTGCTGGCCAACTCTATACTCATATCTAAAGTCTGGCTTGTGGCCCATGTTATCGCCTTTTCCCCATCTTTCTTCACCTCGCTATACTCCCTCCTGCAATGGTGGCTTTGGTTAGGCCGCCCACCGTCAGTGCACCTGGATGTCTTTTTTGGCCCTCGCTCTAGTGGTGGTACGGGCCTGCTCAACTTTGAGGCCCATGCCGCCAAAATACTTGGCAACTGGATCGATGCAGTCACCAACCCCACACTCCCAGCCCAACACTGGTCACACGCAGCCTGTTCCAAATTTCCTGCGCCCTGGGCCTCCACAATCCTACCCACCCCCATCCTCTGTTAACCTATCTTGCCTCACATCCCTCTGCTGCAGGCCCGCATGGGACGTCGCCCCACTTCAAACGAATTCTCCTCTTCAAATAGAGCACTGAATGAAGAATTTGCATCAGTGGGTACACTGCCCAGAAGGGTCGCCCTACTCCCCGCTACACAGAAAGTTCAAGGCCAAGCCGTTCTAAACAGTTTGATACCAATTAGGTCCCCTATCATGGCCAGAGTGGAACATCTGGACATGTTGGACATCCCATGCTCCATAGAAACCCAGAAAGACATCTGGAAGCACACCCATCACCCTTTTTGCAGCCACATGTTTGTTTCAAGTGTGGCGCTGCTTTGAATGGGTAAACCATAAAGTAAGAGCAATCCAACGAATCACACTCCTCATGTATTGTGTGTTACCAATATTGGACTTTGTTCTACTGCCTGGAAGAGTGCCCTTCGTCAAAAGTAATCTAGCACAAGGTTCAACGTCTCTTTTGACAGGCTCAAACACAAATTTTCAGCCTATGTAAGGACAACTTCACCTTGTCCTTGAATTCCTTTATACACCCTTCCCTCTGATCCTTAGTGGTAGCAATTGCAATGTGGACTATACACACAGTTGTCTTGAATGCCATTTCAGGTTATACTTTCACCCTCCAGGATGCTGTACGCCAATTCCAGTCACACCCTATGGGCCACTTTCAAGCATGGTTGTTTGGTTATCTACCATCCCATTAATGACAGTTGGTCTCATCCTAGTTTCTGATCTGAATCATCACTTCAGACACTTTCCTTCACACATGCTCAATTGGCACAAGCCACTCCTCACGATATCCCTCTTCCTTTATTTGGAGTTCCCACTGGCAACAGGAGACATTGTTAGTTTCTCTGGGGGTGCCTCTAGCTTATATTAGTGCTTGATAGTTTATATATCGGAAGTGTCCACCTCATGGTCGGCCTTCCCCAAATAAAACTAAGATTTAAATATTTTTGATTAATTTTATTCTCAGATAAACTTTATTCTCCTTTTAGGGAATATTAGTACAACTGTTACAGCGGATATTATTGCCTCAAGACCTTTATTGATCAATTCCTAACTGAATACCTTGAATTACATCACTTACCTGGTGATATGGTTAGAGAATTTGCCTCTCAGCCTAATATCACAATGAAAGTTCATGCTCTTGTTGGTTATCAAGTTGTTAAATACCACCTTGCTGACCAAATCTTGGTGATCATAAATATTTTTACCTTTTTTATTGGATGTATAGTGGTGGCGTAACCTTAATGTTAAAACTTATGTGAGAGAGAATACTATGACTCTAGACTTGGAGGTTGGGAAAGAGATGATCTTTCCATGTCTATCTTTTTATTTAATAACTAAATCAAAGCCAAATTTGGATTTTTAAAAAAAAAACAAAAAACAACAGCTTGATTGAGCCAAAACTTACTGATGTCAATGCAATCAACGCCTGCTGCCCCAGCTTGGAGGGTGTTGCTACCATCTGGCATCTTTTGGCTGTCTCTATAGCATGCCCAGGCTGGCTCTTCTAGCCCTCCCAACGCTACTGGGCGTTATGTCCCCCCTCAGGACTTAGCCCACCACCTTGCAAGCTCTCAGGCGGTGTCCAGAGCCCTTTGGTGCTCCCATGGAGCAATTTGCGTTTTGGCCTCTGGGTCAAATATGGGAATCTTTTCCCATATGCGAGCACAGCCATCATTGAGATGGCCACAGAAGTTTTTTAACCTGCAGGATTTATTAAATTCTTCCCCTTTAAGGGGTATTTCTTCTTGGCTTCCATTTGGAAGCTGATGCAGTGGCAGTAGACAAACTGCAAATCATTTTCAAAAAGATTCTCATTCCCACCATTTGAACCCAGCTCCCAGATGAGGCCACTTTGGCGGTCTAGTTTGCTGCGTTACCCTCCCATCTCTCCCCCAAACGCCTCTGTCATGAGTTCATAGAGGGTTTAGCCATTTACAGTGCAAACCCCATGCTGCAGTTTGTGGTTCCCAATGGGGAAGATTGGTTGGCAGTGCCTCACGCCTTTGCAATGATCCGCCAATTTCATTGAAATTCCCACATCATGATTCCCCCTCACACCGTGATCAGATCCGCCCCTGATCACCCATTCTGGGCGGTTATCAGAAACAGCCACAGCATTTGCCCCTTGTGCTTTGAACTTGATCATTCAAAGTGCAAGTGCCCCATGGCTTCTGCCTATGCTGCTTCCGGTGCTCCTTCTTCTGGCGTTTGGTCAGCGGCCACTTCGCTCCAATTCTTCAAATGGAGCTTGATACTCCTGCTCCCATCCTTAGTGAAATTAGGTGCAGCTTCCAAAGAATCACCCAATCAAATTTAAAATTTTAGAACTTTTAAAAATAATTCAACCAGATTACTGAATCCTGAGTTGATGGCTGACTCAGTTTCAGCTGAGCTACCATGGTCAACGTCTGCAACCAATCAGCTCCATCCACCACTTCAATTCCAGTGGCTGGCCCAGCATTGGCTGAGCTAAATTCATTCAAGTGCCTCAAATGGATTGATGATGGCAACCAGCCATATAACGGTAAGCCAGATTTTGCTTTGGAGAAATTTTTTGTAAATCCTCAATTTACATACCTGCTGTTTTTGCTCTAAAAATTGGTTTCCTAATTATAAAAAGATAAACAAAATGGAGTTAGAAGCATCAGATGCTCCGGCCAACACCCTCCCCTGCCAACATCTCCATGGGGCGATGGAACCCCTTGTTGAGGGTATTCCCATCCCAAATTTTCTCTAAGATCTTAATGAGGATGCAAAATACAAAATTGAGTAGCTCGCTTTTGGAGCAAGCCGCG
This sequence comes from Massospora cicadina, assembly GCA_022478985.1. Taxonomy (NCBI): domain Eukaryota; kingdom Fungi; phylum Entomophthoromycota; class Entomophthoromycetes; order Entomophthorales; family Entomophthoraceae; genus Massospora; species Massospora cicadina. Next base: position 28,985 of record JAKSZP010013701.1, read on the forward strand.
CTTACATCAACGTGTCAAAACTTCTCTTTATAACCTAATTATTTTGAAACCTACCAGTGCACCAAGTCTTTCACTTGTGTGCCTTCTCTCATCACTTTTCTGAGCATCAACTTGCTCAATACATTGAGGAGATGGGCACCTCTGGCCTCATTAATGAAGAAAATTCACAACTATACCTCCTAATTCCCCATGTCGCTGATTCTCCCACCCCAATGCTGTCCACCATGGCCCACCAGTTAAAGCGGGCGCCGGATAGAAGTTTCCCCAAAGCTTCCTCACCTTCAATATAGCTTCCTAGGCTGTTAGATGATGTTCCATATTGGGAATTTTTTATATCTAATAATTCCTTTGTTTAGCTCATTTGCAAATAAAGATGCGTGGTGGCTCCCCTTTTTGGGTTGAGCACCACTATTGCTAAAAAATGATTTTTCCATGTCTGTGGTAGACTCTAAGCAGTTTGCTACAATGGCCTAATGCTCAGAATATCACCTTACCTCTTCTGAAGCCACTCCAAAATTCTCCTCTACCTTTCTGATTGGAGGGGTTGGATTGTTCTTTTGATGCAGCTTCTGCATATATTATATATAACCATTCTGAGTTAAGTTGTGATTTTAGACTTACAGTAAATTTGGTTCATATTTACTTCCATATCTACCCTTTAACCTTAAAGAAAGAGAAATCATTAGATGTTTGGGTTACTGATCAACTTTATAAAGAGACTGCTTTCAGCGTACCTCTTCAGCATGCTCACCACTTATATCTGTGGAAAAGTCATACGGTTCTTTATGGCCTTGTCTAGATTATGGTAACTTGAATAATGTAACCATACCTGATCTGCATCCCATCTCTATAGAGAACCAAATTGAATGTTATGTGGAGAAGGGAAAGATCTTCTCTAAAGTGGATTTTTTGTGTGCTTTTGACCACATCTATGTTAAAAAGAGGCTGGAATTGTAAAAAACTGGGCTCCCAAGGCCCAGCCCGCCACTGGCCCTAACATCCACCCCCATATATGGCTGTACTGACTCTGAATGGTCCTGTCCAAATGGACAACATTGCCAGGCATACCAGGCCAAGGTGCGGTGCACCAGCCTCTGTCACCTCAGGGTTACCCAGCTGAGGGGCGGTCAACTGGCCTCTGTCACCTCGGGCCACTCTAGCTCCTTCCCCTCTCACCAGGGCAAGGTCACTTACAAGAGGATCCCAGCATGTCCACCCCCTTCCTCTCCTCCTCAATGCACCGCCATCCGCACCCCCAATCCTCACTTACATAAAAAAAATTAAATAAATGGATCCAGCAAATAGCGGCCTTTATATGGAATGGACTCAAAGTCAGAATAAAATTTCAATACTGAGGTCCATTGGGGCTGACCTCAGATCGAAATAAAACCAAAAAAGGCTAAATTAATTGTGGGTAATGAGGGGTGCAAAAGCCTCCAGAATTGATGGCATCCAGGCAACTCGACGGAGAATCAGAGGGGAACCTCAGAATAACATTTAATCAAATATATTATTATTTTAATTTTATTCCATTATCAACCCAAATAGGAAAATCCTAATTGGAATAACAGAATTGCAACTATTGACACACACGAATCTCATAATCCCCACCTTATAAGATTCTTGTAACAATCATCAATTGTTACAGGAATGACCTACTAAATTCTTTACCAGGAAGGGGATTTTTCAATTCTGTGTTATGCTTTTTGGCCTTAAGTATGCATCCGCAATTACCAATGTTGTATTGATGCAGCATAAGGAGAGACATTAGGTGTATGTGGCATATCCTAAATGGATGATATATTGGGTTTCTCCCCATATAATGCATCCCTATGAGCACTTGTAGCAGGTTATGGAACACTTGAGAGCAGCAACCAACGCTAAAAAATGAGCAAGTGTGATTTATTTAACTCCATGTCATATATTTGATCAATATCTTGTTTGACAAAGGCCATATAGTTACTCTGGACAAAGAGAAGTCCTTTTGCAATCGATCCACGCCCACCTCAGTATAAAAAGCTTTTTAACGATGTGCACTTTTTTAAGGATTTTACTCCCAGTTTGTCAGAGGTGGAAGCATCACTGTATGAAGCCAGTAGTATTAAATCTCTTATGTGGGTTTTTAAACCAGAGTAAGCATTTAAAGCTGTATAAACGCACTTTGCTTTCTATGTCTATACTTTACCACGTGGACCCAGACAAAGACTTTTCAATGGTTAATGACTCTTCCAAATTTACCATTGCTGTAGCTCTATTATAAGTGGGCACTGATGAGTTGAGCAACCTGTGGAATATCTTTTTTGTATTATGTCCCTTTCTGAGTTGAGCTATGCAGTCTATGATAATAGGTTATTGGAAAAATTGTAAGCGCTAACTTACTGGAGCTTTCATCTATAAGTTTCTCCTCCGCAATTCTGAGTCTTTACTGACTATTGAAAAACTGTTGTAATACCGCGCCCCTCATTGCTTAACTTCACAACAAACTTTCTGGTATGAGTATCTGGTTTTTCCCAAGAAAACTTAATATCAGATATTTTGGATTCCAGGAGCAGTAGGATCGGAAGTCTTGAGTTGTCTTCGAGATGGTTTAGCTAATCAGAATGGCTGGAGAGAGGCGATGGCGTAGCACTTTTGCTTCTTAAGGGTCCAGTTTATATGCACTATCCAGGCATATGATTTTAATTATTGTTGTTATGCAAAGAGGTTAAATCAAATGCAAATTTGCTAAAGAAAATATATCTCTATTTGGTAAAGCTTATGATATTTTTAGGGCGTCTAGGTGTCCTGTGTCAACTGAGGCGCTTGAGTCATCTTTATTCCATATCTCTGATTCTCAACAAGTGTGTGGGTTGAGCTGCAGCCACTTCATTTATTGGCTTCAGGATTGTTGGCCTTCCATAGTACAAGGTAGTCCAGATGGTGGCCTCTGATGTTGAGTTGGAATATCATTTGGTGATAATTTACAAATTGCCTTCTTAATTTTTGTCCATTTAAGGGTAAGAACTTTTTGGTGACAATTTCTTTTATTACAGAAGGCTCGCCCTGATGGAAGATGGTTGAACAGATATTGGTCTGACTCTAAGATGATTTTGGGTTATTCTTTAGCAAAACGCCAAAATCATCCCCTCAAAATCCTGGCGGAGGGGGATCTTAAAGCCGCAAGAACCTGGCATGTATGCAGTTAACAACTGTGCCTTAAAAACAAATGATGGAGTATATGGAGCCATCCTTATACAGTACGTGATAGGGTCCCAATCAAAAGGTGTCAGATTTATTGGGGCGCCCACCATGGAGAAGTTGATAAAAAGCACAAGGTCTCCAATATTGAAAAAATGGAAGATCTGGATTTTTGCCGTTAAAGTACATAGTCTCTCTGGTGGTGTTTAATACAATCCCTTGGGTACTGAGCACTTATACCCTGATGATTTATCAGCTAATGACTTATTGTCAAAACTGGAAGTACTGGGAGAGTCAAATTCCATTAAAGTTTAGACGCTGCTAGGTAGTTGGGTCTCCCAACCAAAGAGGTCCAAATAGGAACATTTTAATCTATTAGTGTCATCTGATACTATAGGCTAATAAAGCGGATGGTAGGTAGTGTTTCCATTGCATGGGGTCTGTGGCGGCCATCTCTAAGAGAATAGAAATTATAGTTTCAATTTCACTCTCCACTTTTTATTAGTAGAAAATTTCTAAGGTGCAGTGAAGTTCTGATTGGTATCAAATAGCGTTGTCAGCTCTTGGACAGCTTGGGGACTAAAGGTCAACCCATTGTTTAAGATCAGAACTCTGGGGCACAATGCTGGTTGAAAATGAGACAAAACAGGAACAAGGCAGTGGCCTTAGAGGTAACAGGAGGAACTGAGATGGCCTCAACCCACTTAATGAGATGGCCAATAGCTAGTATCTTGTAGCGGTGATTATGGAATCCCATGGACAGGGGCCCTATGACATGCACGCTAATGATGCTAAACGGCATAGAAGGGGCACAATTTCATGTTAATTGCAATTTTTGCCGATCTTGGGTTCTGCACTTCAAACAGGCAATAAAATCTCCTGATAGCTTTAAGCATTTAATCTTAATAGTATTGTTTCCTTAGACAGTTGTAGGTTTTCTTGATGGCCTCATCTCTAACATTGAAGTGTCCTTTAAGGATGATTTCAGTTTTTGAGGAGGGTCATATATATGGCAGCCATTTTATGTTATCTCATTTTTGTAACATTCCATCTTATATTGAAGTGATTTAATCCATTGTCCATAACGTCTTTTTTGTTTTTGGGGTAAAAATTCCCATTGTTTTGGACAGCCAATCAAATCATATAAGAGGTGTTTCTTGGGCAACAATACCATGTGGGTCAGCATCATGGATGACCCATTACGTTTTAGTGAGTCATACCTGCCCAATTCATGATAGTAATATTGTAAATTTAGTTCTGGAGAGCCCACCTCGCCAATTGATCGTCAGGATCTTTCATCTGTTGAGCCATTTTAATTAAGCGTTGTCATTGACAATGATAAAATAATTCCTATATAAGTGTGCTCATAAGTGCTTGACCTCAAGTATGATAGCTAAACATTCATGCTTAGTGACGCTGTAATCTGTTCAGCTTTTGTTAGGATCTTGCTGTAATAGGCTAAAGATCAATCTACTTGTTCTTCATCTATCTGGGCCAATATTGCCCTCACAGTCACGTCACTGGTGTCAGTAATTAATACAAAGGTTGGTCAAAGTTCAAATGAATCAACACAGGCTTAGATATTAGTGCAGTCCTAAGTATATTGAAAGCCTGTTCCTGTTTGGTGTTACACTCAAAAAGAACATATTTGTGCAATAGATACAACAAGGGCTGGCCAGGTCAGCAAATCCTGGTATAAATTTCCTGTAATATCCTACCATACCTAGATACACTTGTTGTTCCTAAGGCTTTGGGTCAGAGTCATTTTTTCTATCATGGCGACCTTGTCTGGTAAGAGTTAGACCCTTTTTAATGAACTTTTGGCCTAAAGAATCCCATTATTAACTGAAAGAATAAGAATTTAGATGGTTTAAGCTTCATGGAAGCCTCCCAGAGAAATTGAAAAACTGGCTGAGATTCTTGAGGTGGCTGTTGAAGGTTTTTGCGAAAAGGTTAATATTGTCAGGGTATACTAGGACACAAGTTATCTTTAACCTAGGAACACGTCCATATCTCGATGGAAGGTGGCAGGAGTATTACATAGCTTCAGTGACATGTGGGTTGGTTAAATATCCCTTCGTCTGCAATGTGGACACATTTAGCTTGATCCTCAGGGGCTAACTTAATCTGCCAATACCCTCTGAAAAGATCCATTGTGGAGAAATATTTGACCCCAGCTTGGAGCTGTAGGGAGTCATCAATAAATAAATGTAATATATATTCTTTTAGGCCACTGTGCTGAGCTTATAATAAACCTTGTTGACACGATGGCTCCCATTTTTTCTGAACATGCAGAAGTGAAAATGTTTAGGTACTTCGCAAGGATACCAGTAACCATGAAGTTAACAGCATTTGTGATTTGTGATGACCTGGGCCTCTTCTATCTTTCTCTTTCAGTAGGGGCATGTGCATATTGTGAAGCATCCACCATCTCTAAATTGTACACAACCCCCTTTATCTTGCCAAAGTCATACATGGACGAGGAGTATATGTCATTATTTTGTCCATGAGCTTGTCAACTTTCCTCCTTTGTTCTAAAGTAAAGTCCCCCCTGTGGTGGTGGTAACTAGATCTACAGTGGATTGCTCTTCTAAACTAAAATCAAGTAGGTTCCTGAACCCACGGACACAGCTGATTAATTCAACTGATAATAATTGGTGATAGGCGATTGGAGTAATTGGGCTATGGTTTGGACCTTTGGCATCAGTTTAGCCATAAATATAGAGATGGAGCTGGCGTATGTGGGTTGAATATACCTGGGAAGGTTAAGACTGCTTTTGTTGACAGATTTTTAGCCCCATGGATTTTAGAAAAAGGCCCAGGCGGTTATTCACATGAACACGGGTGTCTACTATAAACTGTGAACCTGGGTGATCACCTTTAGCTCTGGTAAATATAAAGGCATCCTAACATCCTCATACATTATGTGGGGGAGGGTGATTTCACATGCAAACTTTAAATGTTTTAGTGGAGCCATTCAATCCATTTTTCAGTTTCCTTTAAGCAGGTCTGATCTTTTATGCGCTATTTGTCATCCTTGGCTATCTCAAACAGTAAGGAAATGTGGTTATCATGCAAGGATATGAATAATTCTGCATAATGAATGATGGCATTATATTCTCAGAGGAATTGAGTGCCCAGATTTAACTCATAGCTAGGGTTATTCAGAGCTATGGCAGAGGCATTTAAAAAAATCATCTCAAACTGGAGGAGCAGCATGGAGTAGGCTCCTATGGATTAGGTGCATTGAGGCTCAGCGGTGCCATATACATTGTAATGGGGCAGATCAGGAGCGACCTTAATTTTAATTCATTAGTTTAGATGAGATTACGTTCACATAAGAACTGCTATCTATTATATCGAGTACAGGAAATTTATTAAACTATACCATGACATGAGTGACCATACTATCAAATTGAGGTGGTAGGGTTAGAAACATCGGTGACCCATCATAAAAATAACAGAATCAGGAAGCTTATTATTGGCATTGTTCAACTAATGGTTTCAGGGTTCTCCAAAGTTGACTTCTGTGAGGATTTCAGGCTTAGATAGAGACATAACGGGGGGAGTGCCAGCATAAAGAGCCTATTTCTTCATCTGACCTCTCTTTTCCCAGCAGTTAGCATTGCTCTTCCATTCAACGTTTATACCACTCCTCATTGGTGTGTCAGCAGCCTTTTAATAGAAGCAACTGGTCACACCTTTCTCCTTAACCTCCATCATATGCACTCTAAGTCTAGTAGGGGCTCAAATAATAGAGAGATACTTGCTCAAAGTGGCTGTGGAGATATTTTTGAGTTCCTCTTTGATTTCATGGATGGTAGTAAAGAATGGCTATAGTCATATCATGTGGAGATGGACATTGGGCCAAAATTTAAGCGTGGAAAGGATGGTAGTAATATTGTCATCTAATAAGATTTGATGAGTAGCAACTAGCGGTTGTGTGCTAGCATAAAAGTGACGTTAAAAATCAAAGGGCGCTTTTCTTTTGTTAAGGTAAATGGCCATGAAGGCTTATTTTTGACTTGAGATAGCCTAATCAGATACAAATCTCCAGTATGATAGCAGCCTTGATCTGGCCCAGGTCTGGCATTCATGAAGGTGGGGTCATAATTCATGAGCTTCCCCACACAGGTAGAAATATATACTCTTAACCTTTTGGCGATTAATGGTCTCTTCCATAGCACTCTTGAAGGCGTTTAAAAATGAAGCAATGCTTTAGTGGCCTGAACTGAATTGTTTCTTAAAACTAAGCTTGAAAGATGATCTAATGGGTGCAGAGAGTGCATGGATTTCAGCTTTGGTAATCTAGCTAGTGTCAGTAGGCACTGATTCAGCATAAGTGTGAGGAACATGCAGGTCCATTTGTCATCAAATATTCTACAAGTCATCCTGCAATCCATCCCAGCATAAATTGAGAGTGCTGGTGAAAAAATATTGATTAATTTGAAACTTCAAGTTTAAAACTTTGAACTCAAAGAAACTGAAACAAGTCTCCAAAATTTTAAAACTTATTGAAGGTATAATGACCAGGGTATAGGCATTGCCAATACTCATTGAGAAAAAGAACAACACGAATGGAACAAATAATGAAGCAAAACCTTTAACCAGGCGAGGAGCGGAATACCGCTAGCCCACCATGGCAGAGTGGAAGGGGGGTCAGGCTGTTTTTCTACAGGATTGTTGTTCATGAAAGAACCACAATGGTCGAAGTAGCAGACAAAAGCGGAGATCCAGGGATTCAGGGAATCAGTGTGGTGGGGATGGATGTGGGTTAAATATCAGTTACTTTTCACAAGATCAACCTGGAAGACAGTCTCAACTTATACTGAAACTTTTTGTTCAGTTTGAAGGCGGGCATCTGGGAGTTGGGCCAACCTAGTTCTTTTTTGCTGGGTGGTTTTAGCAGTTGAGTCAAAATACACATAGTTTTGCAATGTGCACAACAGCATCTATGGCATTTTAGGTCGATTTGGTGATTTCCTTCTGTGCAACTTTGTGGAAATAAGGGGGATGTCAATTGACACATCCCTTTATGGAATAGATCTGTTGATTAGGCCACTGATTTGTGGAGTTGATGGCAATGGGGAGAGGCCGCCGCTGCTAGGGAAAGCTGATGGTCACTTTGGTAGTGGATGTTATTGGGTTTAGGAGCAAAGAGTCTGGGTGAGAGTGTTTTGTCAAAAATTAGAATTATAAAATCCAGCCCATTCATAAATATCCGGGCTGAGACTTTAACTAGTTTCTTCCTTTGTGACAATATTAGCAGATTCATCAACCTTAGACAATAGGTCCCAAGGTTTCTGGTTCATGAGAATAGTGGAGGCAGAATTTGTGTGGGTGGGAGTGGGAAAATGGGTGAAAACTTGGATACAAATGGTGGTCCAAGCCTAACACTGATTATCTGGGTTAATTCAGATAAATGAATGTGGCTGGAGGTTCTGGTGAGGGCTGATTTCCCAAAATGTACCATGAGCTAATGTGTGGGGTGGGAGGGGGCAACAAATCACGTCATTCAGATGCCGCTTACAAGTGTTCAAAAGACGCATCATAGGAAGTGGCATGATGACAGGTAATTTTTATAATGGTTGAACCCAAAGCAGAGGGGACAAATTTGGCAACCATTATTAACACGATCCCAAAAAATGCTCTGACGCTGCTGCAATTAGAGCATGGGGTATTTGTTGGGCTATGGCAAAGTGGTGTGGGATTGTGGTGGCAGAGACGCAAGGTGCAGCAAGGCGCTCTGTAAAGATGGAACAGTAAGATGAGGTTGGGTCAAGTGCCATAAGCCATAAGCCTCATCATCAACTGTTCTTACAAAATTTGGGGTGGAGGTGGGAAGGGAGGGATTCAAATTATACCACCAGTGTGATGTCAAAAGGGAGGCGAGTATGTGTATAGTTATGGGAGTGTTTTTGTTTATCAAGGGAGTCAAAGATGCTGCTATAGCGTCCTCCTCTTTGGGAGCCTATGTCAAAATATCCCTTAAAAGGGAGGAAATCAATAAAGCCAGCTGGTGCAAAGGCAGCAGTAGCTAGTTTGATTATTGCTTTGTTGTCATATTGGAATAAACGCACATAGTCAAAAAAGAGGCAAAAGCGTATATTGGAATGAAGAAGGGCGAGAGGATGGTGGCGAGAAGGTGGAGGCGCGCAAGGTGGAGCGCTAAGTCCTGTGGGGGGACAAATAAGCTGGAAGAAATCAGCAGAATTTTTGAGCCTATCAAAAAGTGTTTGCCTGCAGGGCAGAAAATGCTAGTTGTCAGAGCACTTCTGCCCCACACTGGTGCAGCAGGTGTCAGATCTGAGGGGCATCAATTGGAAAATGGATGTGACCAGAGGCTTTGGTAAATTAACTTTTTCAATAAAATTTTTCTTGAAAATTAAGATTGAGCAGAAAAGAAAAGTTTTCTAAAACAAATCTCCAGATTGCATATTCTGTTTCATCTCATTCTGTTTGTTGGTAATTTCATGAACTCCCATACATTTTCCATTTTGAAGTTTATTTCACCTAGGGTGATGGCAGGATCGATGGAGCTCCCATCAGGATGGACTGCACATCCTTGAACAAATCTTTTGATTAGTTCTGAAGGTCCTCCAACTTTTTGAGCATCCCGCCATATATGAGGTCTTCAGAGCTTTCAGCCGGGGAACTAATACCATAGGGGGCCAGGGTGCCCTCTGGAGCCTGCTCATCCCTTAGGCCCCTCAGGAATCTTGGATCTTTGGAGCCTTCAGGGCCTTTAGGACCTGTTGCCCTTCATTAGTAGTGTCACTTCAGTGCTAGAGATGAATGAGCAGGGCTTCTACGTGACTTGTTTTATCAAGATGGATTCCAAAGTTTGGGTTGAGCGGCAGCCTCTGAAGCAGCATTGTGGATGTACTTTTGTACCTCTGAGACCACGTCCTGTAGCCGCTGAATAATGTGGGTATGCATATATCCAGAGATCCTAGAGTTCAACAAGGCACTTTGACTTTGGCTCTAATTGATGAGGTGACAGTTGTCCTGGATAGCTTCCCAATTGTCACAAACATAATTAGAGGAGGTTTCAAAAAATTTACCAGTTTGGAGTTAAGGCTTTGTACTAATCCAGCTGGCTTAATAAAACTTAATGATACTCCACCAATTGGAGGATAATATGGAGGGCTGAGTTTACAAACTGCCTTAGATAAGGTTCTGGTCCTCCAATCAATTTATTACTAGCTAAGTCAGCCAGGCCTTAAAGTCTTCTCGTGTAGGAAGGGGACAGCAGAAGCTCACGAATTACTAGACCAGGTCTTGGCATGATATTCCCATTTAGAAGCTGCTGGATGGTAATGGCTAGGAAGTCAGGTTGGAGATAAACCTGACTGGGGTTCATCATGGGAAGGTTGAACTCAAAGTTGTCACAAAATTCTAGGCTCTCAGTTTGAATTGAGTGTACCTTAAATCTGTGAATTTAAACCCAATGAGTAATGTTCTTATCCCCATTGTAGGGAGTGGATACATTATTAGTATTATCCTCATGATTTTTAATTGACGTTTTAAGGTTACAGCTTGGGGAGTACTTGTAGTGAATATCAGGTTTAGGGGTTTTATCAATAAAGAACTGAATATCAAAGATTTTGGGTGCCTGGAGAAGTAGGAACAGAAGTCATGAGTTGCCTTCAGAATGGCTTGACTGATTGGAATGGCTGAAGAGAGGCGATGGCGTAGCACATTTGCTTCTTCAAAAACCAGTTTATACGCACTATCCTGGGGCTATGATACTAGTTATTGTACCTATGCAAAACGGAAAATCAATAATGAATTTTCTAGGGAAAACATATAAACTTTATAATTTTAAAGCATCAATATTTATAGGTAGCTAATTGTCCTGTGTCAAATGAGGAGCTTAAGTCCTCTTTGTTCATGATCTTCACTTCTCATCCAGTATGGGGTCAAGCTGCAGACACTTCCATTCATAATTTTCAGAATTATTTTTTATTGTATTAGGGACTCCAGATGACAGCCTCAGATGTCTTGATGCTGTCTCATCCTATAATTATTCCTGATTCTTCTTTTTTTGTTATTTAAGGTCAAGGGCTTATTTAGCAATAATTCATTTGATTCTGGAAGGCTTGAATCTGGAGGAGGACTGTCAAATGGAATAATGGTTTTATCCTGAGATAACATGGGCTGCTCTTTAGCACGAACGCCAACAATGAGAACCTTTGCACATCATGTGTTCTCTTAAAATTTAAAAAAGCAATAATGGCTTAGCTGATGCCTTAAGTCGCAATCTAGCACTAGCTCCTAGACCCAAGGAGTTGAATTTTTATAAGCACTCAATTAAGGACTCTTCCAAGTTAGAAAATTTCTAAATAGCCATCAACATAAATATTAACCTGGTATGCACCCTAGAGAATCTTATTCATTATAGTATGTTCAGACAGGTTATCTTGCCACAATCCTTGTCCCTAGAGTATAGCATAAGTCTTTACAAGTGCAGCTTGAATGGTGAAGTCTTATTTAAGGGGTACTATGTATATGACAATATGGTATGGTTCCAGGGACTCTTATGGGTTCCCAAAGGATCTTTTTTCTGGAGGTAATAAGGAGCATCATGAAGGGATAGCCATGGGTCATCCTGGGATGAAAAATCCTTGGAGCTTATCCGCCACACATATAACTGGAATAAGTTTCAGCATAGGAAGCTTAGTATACCAAGGAGTACCTTTTTGCAACAAGATTAACCATAATATTCAGGCCCTTTCTGGGCTGTTGGTTTTATCTCAGAAAGCAGAAGGGCCTTGTATTTTGCTTTCACTTGATTTTATAGGGGGAGTTACCTCTTTCAGAGAACTAAGATGCCATCATGCTGTTGGAACGCTTCACAATTTTTGCCCATTTTATCCCATAACATTCCACAGAGATCTCGGTTCAATTGAATAATCTGTTTTTATCTATCATTGTCTCCACTTATGGCATAATAAAGGAAATCATAAGCGACTGTGGACCTCAGTTCACATCTTTAATCTTAGAAGAGCTTTGAAAGACTCTTCAAATACGCCACTGCCATTAATTGCCTTCCATCCATAATCTGATGGGCAAACAGAAGGAGTGAACCAATGTCTGGAACAACTTTTGTGGGTCTATATTGCTGCTGATCACTCATACTGGGCTCACAACTTCCTTTGTCTCAATTTAGTTACATTAACGCCCAGCATTCTTCCATTTGATGTTATCCTTTTTACAACTATGGTTATAACCCCTCACTTAACAAAGAACCCAGTTGTGGGATCAAGTTGGAAGCTGTGGTGGACTTTTCAAAGTTCATTAAGAAGCTATATGGGAAGTAAATAATAATTTAATGTGGTAACAAACTTTTTAAGGAGAACGTAGATGTAAAGAAAAGGGTAGGGTCCAAAAATATAAAAAAGGAGACTTGTGATGCTTAAATCCAGAAAAATACTAATAAAGCATCCATATAAGAACTTGGGATCAAATATAATAGGACATTACAGCATCTTTATAATTGTGGTCATGCCTCTTACCGGTTAGATCTTCCACCAAAGCAAATCTTTGCTAAATTCCGTAGAGCAAGTTGACACTGTTTGGGGGTCTATCTTAAAACACCAGAGTCATACCTTTTGGGAGTGGTACCAGAGTGGGATGTGGAATAAATTGTGGCCTCTTGTCAGGTGAAAAGAAGGCTGGAACTCCTAGATTCATGAAAGGGCTTTAATGCTGCAGAGAGCACTTGGGTTCTAGAACATAATTGCGCTCATGCTCATTAGCCAATTGCCTCTTTCCATAAGCGCTTTACTGATGCCAATGTTTTCAAGATCACTACTGCAATTGCCATCGTGAAGTTAGTCCCAGACCATAGAACCTTCTTCTTTGCTGATGCCCAGGAGAAGGCTTGGGGCCATTAGAAACCAGAGGATAATGTCATGTCTTTATGATATGATTATTTTTGTTTATAAATGTAGAGACAATTAGGAATTAAGTGAGTTCTTTCTTTTCTTTAAATCACTAACTCAATCAAATTTTAATTATAAAAAAATTTTAAACCCAACTGCCTTTTTGCCCTTGCCACTACTAGCCTATGTCAACTCAAGCAACGCCTGCTGACCCACATGTGGTGGCAGCGCATCACCTCCTGGTGTTGATTGGCTGCTTAAAAACGTCCCTAAGGCTGACCCAGCTAGCCCCACAAACACTTCTAGTTGCTACGTCCTGCCTCATGACCTAGACCACCACCTCACATGCTCCTAGGCGGTGCTCAGAAGCCCCCTGGTGCTACCTTGAAGAAAAATGCACATAACCTTCAGGTCAGCTATGGGAACATCTTACACTATACAAGCGCGGCCATCATTGAGATGGCCATGGAACTTTACAAACCTGGCATATTCATTGATTTCTGTCCATTAAGGGGTACTTTGCTCTTAGCTTCTCTTGTGAAACCTACGGCATGGCAGCAGCACAGCTGCCTTTATTTTATAGAAAATGCACCAATAACAACCATCCAAACTTGCTTGCCAGATGAGGCCACAATGATGGTCCAGTTTGCTGGTTTGTCCCCACATCTCCTCCCGAACGCCTCCACCACAAACTCATGGAGGGCTTGGCTTTCTATTGTGCTAACACCATGCTTCAGTTCATGGTTCTCAATGGCACTGATCATCTCACCAGACCTATATGCATTTGCAACAAACTGCCTCTTCTGTCGTGAAACCAATCTCGTGATACCCCCTTGCTATAATCATATCTGCCCCAGATCATCTCTTCTGGGCACACGTAAAAAATGGAAGCTCATTTTGTCCCTCATGCTTTAATCTCACCTATGTAAAGTGCAAGTGACCATCAATGTTCATCTGAAGCTGCTTCCGCCACTCCTCTATCTGGCGTCAGCCCCATACTGGTCTAGTTAAATATTTATGGGGTTTAATTCTCCCACCACCCTCAACTGCTAATGGCGCTGCTCCCCTTCTATGCCCAACCAAGACTTGACTGACAGAACCATATCAGAGCAGATCGCAGCTCATGTACTGAAGGATGTATTATGGTCTACTATGCGCAGCCAATTACTCCTGCCACTCAACCAACACCTGAAAAAGGTCAGAAATGAAAGTATTAAGTCTTTTCAACGTCCTTCAATGGATTGACAATTTTGAATGTGTCTATGTAATTAAGCCCAACTTTGATTGGTCAGAATTTTTACAGAACCCCCCACTTTGACTCCTCACCACCATTTCCATCCTCACAATGGATTCCAAAATTATGGAATATTTACCAAAAGGCTGTTAAAGCAGACTCTGCCCCAACCAACTACTCCTCCACAAGCCCTCCATATGGCAATTGGGCCACTTTGCAAATTCATTCCCATTTCTAACTTCTCTATAGATTTCCCCAAGTAGGAAAGGTTTAATAATAGAGAATTTGCAATTACAGCAAGCCACACGTGTTTTAACATGGTGAGATCATCATTGTTTACTCCCAATTATCCTAAATCCCATCAATAATTCAGGTCATCTAATTGTGTCCTTGAACTTGTTTCTTTTGCCAAACATAAGATCTCTTTATACATCAAGAAATGCATACCACTTGTCTCATTGACAAGGAGAACCCCCACCTCTTTCTCTCTCTGCCCCATAATGTTGACGCCCTAACCCCCTTTTTGTCTTCCTTTGTCCACCACCTGAAGCCAGCGCCTGATGAAAATCCCAGAAACCTTCTTCCCTTTATTATTGATGCTTTGGCTAACGCCGCAGTACAATGACATGTTTTCTTATTTTATCACCCCTTTGTTTGGAACACAGATAATAAAGATGCAGTGAGGACGCCCCTCTTGGGTTGGACCACTAGTACTAAAAAAGGAGGAGTAAGTAAGGCCTTGAAGTTAAGTTGGCCGCCCACCATGATCTCATATATACCTTGGATCAACACTGTGTTAAGGAAGAGTAGGCCTAGAACTACTAAGAAGTCACATAATGAGGTTCATGCAATACATCTATGTATTGAAAATCACAGAACATAGGTTAATGATAATGATTTGTTACATTTAGTTTTTCAGATTAGGATTAATTTTGTTTAAAAATAATATTACTAAAAAGCTAACAGGCAACTTGTGTCTAAGTATTAAGTTTAAGCATACACAAGGTGTAATGATAAATTAATGGTAGTCTCCTGTTCCTGACCAAATTGGCTTAGAGCCCCGATAAAATATCTTGGGCTATTACATCAATTTTCTTATAGTTTTTTTTATCTTGCCAATCTCTCTGTTGGTCATCTCTCCTTTCATTTGAATATAATTATTTTAAAGTTATTTATTTATCAGATACTACATTTTGCCTACCTACCCGATTACCTTCTTAAGGAGGTACTTTGTTTTATACCTATAAACCATGAGGGTGTTGACCCTATTCATGATGAGGATTTTAATAATATAATAGCCATTTTTGTGGGTTAGGGTTTGGATTCTTCCTTTCTTCTCTGGAGATAGGAGAGACATAAACACCTTCACTACATCAAGGACTATATGGTGAGATATTTGCACAGTTAATCCAATTAACTTTAAAACAAGTTGCTGCATCTGGGGTTTTCCAGTTCAAACCATGGCGAAATACAATTTTTGTTGGCCAACTTATATTACTACCTCAATCAGGCTGAGAAACATAAAATGTTGCTTTTATGCATATTCTACAAGTAAATAAATTACAAAGCATCCATGCATTTTTCATCCTGGATTTTTTGGGCTTAAAGGTGAGGAATGTCAATCAGATCTCCCTGATTCATTGTAAAGAACTCTCCAGTATCACTGATAATGAGAAGATAAAGTTTATCTGATAAATTTGGTAATATTTGCTAAAGATAAATACAGTTAGGGGTGTTTGTAAGATGTTTTCACCATATATATAACAGGAATCATTCGCCCAATCACTTGCATCCTACTAAGTGATCAAAACCCTATAATGAAATGGTAAATAATACAATAATTAACTCATAAGCCTGTGAATGTTAGTGACCTTCAATAGTCCTAAGAAACCATGGTCTTGGTTATACAATGAAGGATAGCTCCAATTTGTGTAGTGATTGATTATAGAAAGCTTAATAGTGTTTTAAATTTATTGTGGGGAAGGCCGACCATGGGATGGACACTTCCAAATATGACTCAGAAGAGACAAAACTTAGTACCAGGGAAGGCACCCCAGAGAAGCGATGCTATCTCTTGTTGCCAGCGGGAACGCCACTTATGGGGAGGGGAGGGAACGTTTGAAGGGGCCATAACCACAATTGAACACGTGTGGAGGAAGGGTCTGATTTGATGAACCAGACTGGGAATCAGGAGGAGACCAGCTGTCGGTGACGTGGTGGGAGGTATCCAAACATCCACGCTTGAAAGTGGTCCACCATATGAGACCGGAATCTGTGGACAGCTTCTGGGAGGGTGGGGGTGGAGCCTGCGATGGCATCCAAGACAATCGTGTGGATAGTCCACATGGCGATTGCAACCACCAAAGCATGGAGGGAGGGTGGAAGGGAGGAGGCCATTGATAGAGCAAACATATCTCTTGACAGACTGAAGGGATGTGTTTGATCCTGGCCCAGCAGACGTTGAACTTCGCGCCATATCACTTTAGAGGTAGGGCACTTCTCCAGGCGGTGGAACAGCGTTCCATACTGTCCACACACGACACAGGATGAGTGTAAAGCGTTAGAGCGCTCAGCTGTACGATACACCTGCCTCAGGCAGCGCCGCACATGGTAGCAGACTTGAGGCTGCAACAGAGGATGGTGTGCGTATTTCCAGATATTTTTTTGGGTCTCAATGGAGTAAGGGATGTCCATCATGTCCAGGTAGTCCACCCTGGATAGGACATGGGGCCGTGTGGGGATCACGCCATCTTGGATGGGTAGCCCCTGTACCTTTTGTGTGAACTGAGGTGAGGGGCGGCCTCTCTGGGCTGTGTGTCCGCTAATACAAATTCTCCACTCAGCGCTCTGCATGGAGAGGAGGATTCGTTTGTAGTGGGTTTTAGTCCCGTGAGGGCCTGTGGCCGATGGGTGTGATGTGAGGTATTTCATCAGGGAGTGGGGATCTAAAGGGTTGTTGAGGCTCAGGGCGTGGGAGAAGTTGGAGCGTGCCGCGCAGGACCAGTGTTGGGAGGGGAGCGTAGGGGCGGTGACAGCCGCTATCCAGGTACCCATGATCTTGGCAGCATGGGCTCTGAAGTCGAGCAGACCCATGCCACCATGATGATGAGGGCCAAACATGACCTCTACCCATACTGGTGGAGGGCGGCCTGACCAAAGCCATCCTTGCAGCAGGGCATACAAGGATTTGAAGAAGCTTGGGGAGAAGGGGATGGCGTGGGCTCCAAACCAGACTTTGGAGAGGAGCATAAAGTTGGCTAAAACAACCCTGCTGGTAAGGGAAATAGGGTGGTCTCTGAGAGAGGCGATTCGCTTTGTCACGTTGTCTAGAATATAGCACTCCATTACTGCTGACGCGTATCCGCCTGCCTCCATCCACACGCCCAGATGGCGTACCGGTCCTATGGTAAGGCGTGGCATGAAGGGGAGCACTAGTGGGGCGGTGTGTGTTGAGCTGGTAGGGCGAGGATGTGGGCGAGCAGATGGGCTGGGTAGGGAACTAATTGCTGGGGCCCAGCAGTTCTGAGACTGACCAAGGAGGATGATTTCGGTTTTGGAAGCGTTCAGTGCCGCGTTACTTACCCGGGAATACTCCTGGATGAGAGCTTCAAGCGCGCGTGCATCTTGATTACTAGATACTCCAACCACACAATCATCTTCTAATGCCATCATCTTGACTGGGGCTTGTCCTGGCACATGGACCCCAGTGAGTTGGGCATTCACATTTCGCAGTAGTGGGTCAAAGCTGAAGTTATATAAGAGTGGGCTGAGGGGGTCCCCTTGTCACAAGCCCCTTTGAGGGCGGACTACTTCCGTTAGGAAGCCAGGGCCACGTATTGCCATTGTTGCAGATTCTGTGAGCAGCATCACCCAGTTGATGAAGCGAGGGGGTAAGCGGAATTGATGGAGGCAGGCCCTGAGGTATTCCCAGTTTACTCTATCATAGGCCTTCTGTTGGTCCAAGAATACAAGTGCTCCAGAGGCTGTGGACTAACATGCATTAGCCACAGAGTGCACGTTATCCCAAATCGACCTTCTGGGTATGAAACCAAATTGTTCTGGGGAGATGGTGGCAGATGCTAAAATCCCTAAACGGTTAGCCATGATTTTTGTTAAAATTTTAGTGTCTTTTTTAGTTAAAGAAATGGGGCGCCAGTTGGCTAAGTCTATATTATCCCCTTTCTTGAATAGTGTGACAGTAAAGGCCTCATGTCCTCCTGGTAGGAGGCGCGTTTCCAACAGGCTTTAGTTAAGTGAGGCGAGCAACAATGGGGATAATTTTGAAATACTTTTTGTAGAATTCATATGGAATGCCATCTGGGCCTGGGCATATTTGGTTTGATGCACCGCGAATGGCTGTCCATAATTCATTTTGAGTAATCAAATTTATTATTTCCGGGTATCAGAAAATGGTGCAGATATGGAATCAGTTGAGAAATTCTGCCACTTTGGCCATCTGAATTGGATCAGATTAGTACAACTCAGAGTAATACTTTTGTGTTTCAATTGCCACTTCAGCTGGCGTATCCGCAATGGAATCATCCAATCTTCACACCTGTGTGCAGGCCATGCTCTGGCGTAGTGCAAAAAAAATTTTAAAATAAATGTGTGGTGCACTTGTTGCCTTTTGTGATGCGTTTGGCCCTGTACTGAACACAAACACAATGTTTGTGTTGCCTTTTGAGTGCGTTTATAGTGGGCAGCTGCCTCCGCCCACTTTTGGCCCCATGCAGAGCTGTATCCTGTAGCTGGGATATTGGACTCCAGGTGTGCCAACTCTGCCAGAGCGTGCAAAATGACCGCCAATGTGGCTCATAAGCGTCTGGAGGCATGATGGCGAGAGTGGCGGATGGTATCATCTTTGAAAGTTGCCCATGTGGAAATGGGGTCTGCACAAAATGGTACAATAAACTCTTTTGCAAAAGTTGCTGATTCCACCTATGTGGAAAATCCTGGCGACGCGAGCTCAGAGGGGCGGATTTTGCACCAATGTGGTGCCTTGACAGCTGTGACAGGTAGGTGGTAGGTTATTGAGACCAGTCAATGGTCGGAGAATTCCATTTTTGATGTTTTAAAGTGGGATATGTGGGGTTGGAATTTCGCCAGTGTAAGGATAAGGTCGATGCGGGACATGGACCTTAATTGGCCATTGTGGACGTGGGGGCGCGTCATGTTCTCAAGCAGTGGGGCTTACCGCAGCCATGCATCCATTAACCCAAGAGTGGCCTTTAGAATGCAAAGTTCAATGTGGCCCTGGGGGGCGTGGGAGATGGAAGGCCACTGGTCCATTGTAGTGTTTATCCAGCAGTTCATGTCACCAACTATGAAAGGGTCTGGGGGTAGTGGGAGGGATTTGACTGACAAGAGAAATTCCCAACGCTCTCATGCACTGTTTGGGGCATAGATGTTGATGATAGCGTGTACCACGTCAGCCCACGAGAAGGTGACAACAAGGACTCGGCCATTGAGGAAGGTTTCTGACAATAATTTGAAAAAAATTATTCTCCTGAATTAGCACCCCACAGTGCTCTGACCAAAAGGATAGGGATGGGAGGAGCATTGTTTTCCAAGCTTCCTCGGAACCTCATGGACAGTGAGACTCCTGGATGGCCAGGATATCCACGGGTAAATTGTGTTGTAAAAAACTCAGTTTCCTAGCCCAGGACGGGGAGGCCTTGAGTCCGGCGATATTCAACATCCCTAGAGTGAAGGTTTCCCCCATTGCACCATAGGTGTGAGGGGGTGGGCACCTGGGCCCACCAGCCTCCTTTAGATCCCCATGGGCCTTCACAGCAGTGTGGGTGTTAGTAGCAACGCTATCAGGATTTTTTTTAATTTTTGTGGAAAGAGTTGCATTGGCTTTAGCCTTCACTTTTTGTTTCCCCAATGTCAGATAATTTTTTGTGGTGCGTATGAGTTCGGTGCACCATTGAGTGGGTCAAAAAAAATTTTTAGTTGGGATGGGTCCCAAGTCGGTTTCAACTGGAGCTTAGGTGCAACAATTGGGTGATATTGAGTCCCCCATCAGATCCTCGGATTGAGTGGCCCAATTGGCATGGGCTTCCCAATCTGATTGGTTGATGGATTCCCGAGTTGCTTCTGCTGCAAAGGTTTCAATGTCCTCCTGGCGTTGGGAGTGTAGGATAGCAGTAATGGCTTTGACCGCTTCCTTGGCTGCGGCCCTGTGGGCCTGCTTGGCCTTCTTCTGCTCTTGCGGGGAGATAGGCTTTACCAGTAGGTAGCATCCTTGTGCTCCCCACGGGAAAGCCTCTTTGGTGCTTGCAGTTGGTTTGTAGTGCGCCTCTCCGCTGGCCATAGCCGCTGAGGGGTGCTCTTGGAATGTGACGCCCTCCTTGGTGGGGCATGCATGCGCCTTATGGCTGAACACATCACATTGGGTGCAGATGGGGGGCGCGCTGTCCACGGTCACCCAGAATGGGTGGGTGGTATGCCCTGCGATATCAATAAAAGTGGAGTGCGGGATCTGGGTTAGGTCCTTTGCAATCTCCTCAGTTGGGGTCAGGACTGTGATAGCTTTGCTGGTGCACAGGTGTGGCATCAGCGTGAAGCGTTGCATTTTGAAAGACTGTATTTCGCCATATATGGTGAGACCATCTTTCAGGTGTTGTTCCAAAATGTCATGTTTTAACTTAGTAGGCAAAAATTCAAACGTGAGGAAAATTTGGTTTGATTTTGTCCATCTGGTGCATTTGGTTTTGATGACCCATTGCCCTTTGGGGAGGTTGACCACTACATGTACCGCAGTAGCCTTGTCTGCTGCCTCTTTGTTTTCAAAACCTAGGTCCAGCCAACCGCATGACATGGAGTGAGGTGCGACGTACACCGCGGTCAGGAAAATTGTGTGCACATCTTCACAAAATTTTTCCCATAAGGCTGTTTGTTGGATGTCCAGAAACACGCCAACTCCAAATTCCACCGACAAAAGTGGTTGGGAGTGCAGCATGTTGATGTACTGGTTGCATCGTGCTTGCCATGCAAGTATTTCCAGGGAAATAGTGATCACCGGTTTTTTTAAATTTATTTCTATTCCGCCAGTTTCTCTGGGGCATTTTCAAACGTTGGAGGCCGCGGGCCTTCCACCTGCTCCTCTTACCTTACTTGCCCTACTGCTCCCTGACATGGGCGCAGACTAATCTCCTCTGTGAGATTATCAAACTAGATTCAGACTTGAATTGAATAGGTTACAAAAGTGATTGCAATGAGAAAGAAAAGTTTTAAAGCATAATAATGCTATTAAAAAGATTCCTATATTTTGGCACGCATTGATAGTGTACTAGACCTTTTAGGCAGCACACTATATTTTTGGCCATGGATCTAATCCTTTTTTTTAAATTGAGCTACTGTAGACTTTCTTGGTAAGTTATATGCTCAGGTTCAGACTTGGTTGTAAGAATAAAAAAGATGACTAGTTTTTGGGAAGACTAGCCAGTCAAGTCTTCTTAATAAGTGGTTCAAACCCTCTCAGGTATACTATTATGAATTGCTTGAGAAATAAGATAAGGGAAACTACTATCCTCAACCCATCAATTAAAAAAAATATTTCAATATACTTCTGAACTCTATCTTCTACAGGAATTTCTAGGGTTTAAATAGGGCGTTTAAATCTCAACATTTAAGCTGACGCAAGTAAGAGTCATTAACTGCCTTCCACAGACTTTAACCCTTGGGGCTGAATTCTGAACATAGCAGGTTCCATCGCCTTAGTCAGCCCCCGTAGGAAAACCTTTACATGTAGCAGCCATTATTGGTATCAGGCACCAATTACTAAGTTTTCAGAGGCTGCGTTGAATAAGTTACTCTTATAAACTACTGCTAAAACAAGCATTAAAACGCTTTAGTAGTTTTTGAAAAACGCCCTTAGTTGCTCATCGTTTTTGCTCAACAATTCATGATAAGAATGAAGTATTGGTTTTTAAGTCAACAACTGAATTTGCCTATTAACATTTCTGGTAATGATCCAAATTAAATTATAATTATAACTGACATTAGACTTGCATCCTTTGTAAAATATAATTAGTCAATTAACAAGTAAGTATAACTTTTTAATAGATCATAAGTTAATAATTTATGTAAGGCTTAAACTATAAGCTAAATAAAAATACACTAAATTATTAAGATAAAATAAGCTTAATCTATAATGAGCTGGATAATTTGGTCATATAAAAATCTATTACATTTTCTGGCTTGACATTATATACAGCTCTCATGTCACACTCTTCCAATAATTCTTGTACTAACACTATGTGGACAGTCTGTCTGAAATAACGACAAACTCTTCTAAACAATGAGTCTTATCTTTCAAAGGAATTATATATGACCTGTCAGATCCCATTCCATGAATCAAACGGATTCTTTTAGTACTACCATTGAATTGTTAGTAACAGATCACATTCCTGTAGAAGAAACAGAGATGACTACTGTCTCAAGTTAGTTTAGGTCAATTATTTCTTTTTAATCCATTGCTGAATTAGACTTTGACTCTTTACTAGATTTTCATCCATTTTTAGTTAACCCAACAATCATCACTGAGCTTATTAAATCTGTATCCTCCAGTTTGTTTTATTTAACCGAGGTAAGCTGACCAGGGGACAGACATTACCGAATATATGTGAAACTAAGAGAATAACTAACAAATATAAAAATTGGGCACCCCAGGGTACTAAAGTTACCCCTGATGCCAGCGGGACTGCCAGGTATGGGGGGTTGGTGCACTACTCCGAGGGGGTTTCCCCTGCTATGGAGCAGGTGTGAAGGAAAGGGTCTGTGTGGAGGAACCAGAGTGGGAACCATGATTCTATGAGCGCTTTTTGTCTTGGTCTTATATATCCATAGAGCCAGGCTTGGAAGTGCTCTAGTAATTGGAATGGAATCTGTTAATAATCCCATGAATGGTTGATACCGTGCCCTTGAACGCATCTAATGCAATTGTGTGGATTGTCCACATTGCAATGGGTATTATTAGGGAATGGAGGGTAGATGGGATTGGTGACTCGATCTGGAGCGCGAAGATACTCTTTGATATTGAGAATTCCTATTCGTTTTGAATCTTGAGCAGGTGTGCGACTTCCTGCCATATAGCTTTGGTTGGGGGGCATGTTTCTAGGCGGTGATGTAGGGATCCCTCCCCTCCATATACTGCACATGTTTTGTGGAGGGAGTTGGAGCGGTCCGCCGTCCTATAGGTCCTTCTCAAACAGCGCCAGGCGTTTGCTCTTATCCTTGGTTGTAGGAGTGGGTGGTGTGTCATTTTCCACATTGCTTTCTGTGTGGTTAAATCATAGGGAATGTCCAGCATATCTAGGTATTCTATCCTAGCTATGCTTGGGGTTGTTGCGAGCATATCCCTCTGGGGGTGGTTTCTGGGTTTCTTAATTTAAATTGGGGGCTGTGTCGTCCCCTTCCCTGTATAGTACCCATGTTCTCTATGGTCCATCCCATACAGCGGATAGTTCAGAGGATATGTTTGAAATGAGGGGAGGTTCCATGTGGACCCGTTGCAGTAGGGTGCTTGGCAAGATATGAAAGTAGTCTGGGTGGACTATGTGGGTTGGTTAATTTGAGTGCCTGTCCAAAGTTAGTCCTTGCTGCTCTGGACCAATGTTGTTGTGGGAGGTCTGGAGCAAGGATTTCCTTTATCCAGGTACCTAGGATGTGATTGGCATGGCTCTCAAAATCTATTAGTCCCATGCCTCCGCTTGAGCGTGGGCCAAATAGTGTTTCCATCCATATAGGAGGGTGAGAGCCAGGCCACAGCCAGCCCTGGATAAGCGCGCGAATTGAGGTTATAAAGGTAGGTGAGAAGGCTATCGCATGGGCTTGGTACCACAGTATTGGAAGGATGAGCGAGTTAGCGACTGTAATTCGTCCTGTTAGTCCTGGGGTTCTTCCCTTGAGGGAGGCTACGCGTTTGGATACCCGTTGTAACAGGTTACTTTCCATTGTCTCATTAGCATATCCCCCTGATTCTAGCCAGATTACAAGGTGTTAGACAGGAGTGGTGGTAGGAGGTGTTGCAAAGGGTAATATAATTGGGTTTTTTCTTCAAGTGTTGGTGTGAGGTTCTGATGTTGTGGCCCAATTGTTTGTGTATTTGCCTAAGAGGATGATTTCTATCTTCCTTTTGTTGAGCGATGCATTGCTCACCTTGGAGTATTCCTCTAGAGTGTGTTCCAGCTGTCGGGCATCTTCATTGTTTGCTATACCTGCTACGCAGTCATCTGCAAAGGCCAGTATCTTGACTGTTGGTTGTCCTTGTACGGTTATCCCTATGAGACGTGAGTCAGTTACTCAGAGGAGCGGGTCAAAGCTGAAATTGTATAGAAGTGGGCTGAGGGGATCCCCTTGCTTGAGCCCTCTGTGTGGTTTAATCTTGTTTGTTAGGAATCCAGGGCCGCATACAGCCATGGTTGCATATTCTGTTAGGAGCATCGCCCATTTTATGAATCTTGGTGGGAGTTTGAAGGCATGTAGACATTCTTTTAGGTATGGCCAGCTAACACGGTCATACGCCTTTTGCTGATCCAAGAAGACCAGGGCACCAGTTGCTTTGGATTGGCAAATGTTTGCAACAGGGTGTATGTTGTTCCAGATTGATCGCCCTGGTATAAACCCAAACTGGTTGATTGATAGGGCGTCAGATGCAATTGCGCCTAATCTAGCTGCTAGAATTTTTATTAGAATTTTTGTGTCAGTGTTGGATAGTGCAATTGGGTGCCAGTTGGCCAGGTCCAACATGTCACCCTTTTTATACAAGATTATAACGTAGGATTCATGGCCTCCTGGTAATAGGCGTGTTTCCAAAAAAAACTCTGGTTCATTGACGCCAATAGGAGGGGGGCGATTTGTTGAAAATATTTTTTGTAAAACTCGTAGGGTATCCCATCAAGCCCTGGGCATTTCCTACGTGGTGCACCGCAAATTGTCTCCCAAAGCTCCTCCCGTGTGATAAGGGATAGTATATTGTAATTTGGTGGTGTACTTTGTATCTTGGCAGTTTGAATAAATTCTTTAATTTTTGTGGATCTGTTGGCATATCGCGATATAATTCGGTGTAATAGTGGTGTACTTCCGCCTCGACCTCCTCAGGGTTAGTTGCCACAGTGCCGTTTGTCTTGCAGACCTGTGTGCATGTGGGCTGGTTTCTGTAGTAGTGGAATTGGCGGAAAAAGTATGTTGAACAGATTTCACCTTTCTTTATGAACTTACCTTTGTTCAATACTTTGATTCTGTGTTGGTGTTCAAAGATGAGATTGTTAAGTTGGGCTGAAATTTCTGCCCATTTGCGTCCCCAATTAGGGCTATAGCCAGATCTCAGAGTATTTATTTCCAGGTGCTCTAGTTCTGCCAAGGTACACTTGATTGTGGCTGTGTCCGCGGTGTACTTGCGTGATGCAATATGTCAGGTTTTGTTGATTAAATCTTTTTTGAAATTTTCCCATGTTCTGATGGGATCCAAAGTGAATGGGGCTGTGAATTCTGGGTTTGTAGCCTTGTTTTCAACCCAGTCAGATATCTCAGGCAATCTTATATTTTATGGGTGAAGCTTTCTCCAAGACGACACCTGTGTGTGGGATTGGGTTGGCGCTAACTGCACCGTAAATAATCGGTGATCAGAAAAATTGATCTTTTTTGTTGTAAATTTGGAGATTCTTGAGTGGTGGGATTGTGGGATGAGGATGTGGTCAATATGACTCATTGATATGAGCAGTCCCTCACGTATGTTGGGTCTTGTCATATGGGGAAGGATTGGTGAATTGGGAGGAAGAGCATCCTGTAAGCCAAGAGATGCCTTCATTGTGCAATATTCAATGTGTCAAGGTGGGTATCCCCTGGGATTAGGCCATGGATCTGTTTTGGGGTTATCCCAGCAGTTGAAATTGCCTAACATGATGATATCTGGTGGGAGGGTGAGGGTAGAAATTTAAAAAAAAAAATTTCTCTCAGTTGCAGTGCATGGTACATAGATACATGCTAACGAAATTATTTCATCTTAGCACGTGATTGTTGCTACCAGGACTTGACCGTGCAAGTGTGATGATGAATTTGTAATTTTAAATTTTTTGTTGTTTTGGACTATCACCCCACAGTGAGATGTCCATACAGATTGTGATGGTGCGACCCTGGTTGACTAAGATTCTTCTTCCCCTTGTAGGCAGTGAGTTTCTTGGATGGCCAAGATATCTACAAGAGGTTTTCGCAGGAATGCCAGCTTTTTGGCTTGGGACATATGAGCCCTGGCTCCCGTGATATTTAACGTCCCTATTGACACTGAGGTGCCCGTGGCGCCTCAGGAGCAGTTGGGAGGACCCTCTGGTCCTATCCCACCGCGGCTCATTTTGGCCATGCTCCGCATCTGTACTCCAACTCTTTCACTGCCATTGTTGGTTCCCTTGATCTGACCCAATGATTCAAGGGAATTGCGGTTTTTTGCATTTGCATCAACTTTTCCTGCACAGGTCTCATGTTGATTTGATGCGGGTCGTTGATTGGATTTTATATTTTTGAGGTTCAACTTTGTTGCATTGTGCACCGCATTTTCACCCAAATTGTGGTTGCATTGTTCCTCAGTATGTGCATGACTGATGATGCTTTGTGGCTCAGTCTGGTTACTGTGAAAATTTTCGACCTGGGAATATTGTTCTGATTGGTTGGTTCGGTGAATATCTGATATATCCTCCTGAATTTGTCCGTGGTTAATGGCGGATTCCGCGTGTGCTGCCGATTCAGCCGCTGCTCTCTTGCGGGCTTTTTGTGCTGCTTTACGCTGTTTACTTGTAATTGGTTCCACGATGGAGTATAGTCTATCTTCACCCCAGAGGAATGGGTGGTGGCCATCAGTCATTTTGGAGAAGTTTTCATTATTTTCGTCCATAGCTTCTTCACAAAATCATTTTCCATTAAGCCCTCTTTTACAGGGCATGCATGTTCCTTGTGGCCCAGTGAGCCACAGTAATTTCAAATGGGTGGTGCGCGTTCCGGTGTAACTTGGAATGCAGCTGACTGGCCCCCAACTGCAAATTGAAATTCTGCTGCGCAGGGAATTCTGGATAAATCCTCTTCCACTTCTAGGAAGGGGTTGATTACAGCGATAGCTTTGCCCATGCACAGGTCAGGCATTAAGTGAAATCGCTGTAATTCAAGTTGTTGGATTTCTCCATAGGCCACAAGATCTTTGCGGAGCTCCTCCTCGATTACCTTGCGAGGAAGGTTGTTGGGGAGTGAGTCAAAGGAGATGAACAAAGTTTTCACTTTGTTCCATCTGGTGCGCGCGGTGCGCACAATTTTTTTGCCCTCAGGGAGGGCAATTTCCACGCAGATTTTTGCTGCAGCATCGGCTTCATTGGCTGTTTCAAAACCAATATCAATCCAGCTGCAGCCCATGTTGTTGGTGGCTACATACACCACGTGAGGGAAAAGTGAGGGCTGTGCCTCACATGTTTTCTCCCACAGGGTTGGTGACTCATCCCCAAGGAAGAGTCTGATCCCGTGTTCCACCTTTGACAAAGGTTGGTTAAATTGAATGTACATGTATTGCGCGTGCTTTACAGTAAATACCATAAACCCAGATGGTGTCTGAGTTTGCGATTTCTTTGCATATTGGGTTCCTGGTCCCCCTCCAGGGCGTTTCTTGCCCTTAGTTGCACCGTTAAGTGCACCACTTGCCGCGACGCTCGCCCATGTTGTATTATTTTTGTTATTAAAGTCGCCCATCTTTCCTGTGTGTGATTATCCAAATTTGCTGTTCAAATCAAATTGTAGTAACTAAAGTGATTATTATGAGAAAGAAAAGCTGTATCCTCCAGTTTAAAATAAGTCTTTTATCTTTTTATTTGCTTCTATTCCAGAATTTCTGTTTCAGTTAGGCCATTACTATAAAATAATGTTTTTTTATATGAGCTAACTATTGGTTTTTAGGAACATTTTGAGCTCCATTATGAAGATCTTAAAAGTAAAGTTTCCAAGTCCTTGGTTAAGCTTTGACCTTGTCAATCTTAAACGTATCTTAGACCATGATATTGCAGTCTAAGATAATTGTTTTGCTGGCCAAGTCCTTCATAGTTGGGCTACAAAGCTTCTAGAATCTCCTAACTTTTCATTATTCTTATCACTTTCAATTT
>JAKSZP010013702.1:0-57308 GCA_022478985.1 Massospora cicadina
AAAAATACTCACTGATTGACACAAGTTTACAGTTGAGAAAGAACTAATAAAGAACCTTAATAGCTTGACTGTAGATTTGGTAATAGTTAGACTATCAGCATCTAGCATGAGGATTCCATCTTAAGGATATTATATCAGAAGGCAATAATTGGTAGACTCTCAGAGAAAAGTAGAGATCCAAGCGGGGATCTAGAGACAAAGGGAACCATGGCTAAGGGATTGCTGCTGACTGTGTGTTGGGCCAAAGGGACTGTCATCAGAGGATCTTAACAAAGATTGAGTGGACAGGACTATAGAGAACAAATCCCTAAGAGTGCTATATTCAGTATTATCGAAATACTGGCTGAAGCGTTGGGCCTGAAGATAATTCTAACTTGATTATGGATAATAGTTGTCATACTATTATCAGATTATGTATATTCTTACAACGCGATGAGCAAGATGAAACTGAACCTGTGCAGTAGAAAGATTACTAGGGTTGACCTCCGATGAATCAACTCTTAAGAGTAAAATTTTTACACCTTTCAAAGCCAGTTCCTATGAGGCGCCCCAAACTAGACTGGCCTCCTCCATTAGAGGTTGGTCAGAGGGAAGGATGAGTGACAAGGTTGAGCTCTCTCTCCTCAGCTGCACCTCAATAAACCCTATGAAATCAGTTATATTCTCATCACACCCAGCGCTCTCTCTTAAAGCGTGCTTCTCTATGGATTAACTTCATGTCACTCAGAGACATCCTCTTAACCACCACGGCCTCCCCTCTGACCATGCGTCTAAAGAATTCTTCTCCTCAAGTGGCCACAAACGTTAATACAGCTACGATGCCCTTTCCAAAAGACAAAAGTGTAGATGAGCGCCAGAAGTCCCTCCCTTGTGAGGAGAACAAACCATTTTCTCAGGATCCTCTTAGCAACTCTTTGGGGTGCATTTATAGCCTCTCTGATAACGAGTCTGTGGGTGGTGGTAAAGTCGCGGGCTATTATATCCTAGGAGACCCTATGGAAGTGCAGATACCAGATACGTCAAGGCTGGAAAGAATAGATATGTCCATAATACCCGATGAACCTATCTATAACAGGTGTTGAGGTGTTCAGAGGTGATCAATATAAGTGATGATGACCAGCTTATTAGTACAGTGATACAATCTAGCCAACAGGTACATACCCACCAATCTGATAAAGATAGATACCATGCAATCTCTCAACGCCTTGCTTCTTCTCTCTGTTTGAAGGAGGTTCTCACCCTCCCCCTACTTTTGGTAGCACTATAACCAGGGTAGAGGTTGCCATCTTTAAAGTGCGAGGTCTAACCCATCCTTGATATGGGTGCTCCTGTCAATGTTGTATCTTAAAAGATCATCAATAAAATTAGTTGGTACATGACCTGGACTATTCGCAAGAGTTTAGAACTTTGGGGCCCAGCAACACATGAGCTATTGGAGCCTACTCTTCTCTACCCATACGTATTGGGAAGCTCCTCCTGTCTGCCCCCATTGTGTAATTGTAAAATAACGCATAAGACCTGCTCGTTAGCACTCAAATTTTAATTGAGTATGATGAAAATTTTTAACATGAAACAGGGATTTCTTTCCCTCCTAATTTACAAAGCTCCTCATTCTTTACCAACAATGAGCCTAAGAAGAATGAATATACATGCGTAGCTGAGTACTCTTCCTCTGCTCTCTCCTTACTTTATATCACGTTGGGCCAAAACATGAAAAAGCTGCCTGACTCCGTAAATGCTTCAGAAGGCCTTCCATTTTATGCTTCAGAGGAGGTAGTAGTCAAAGAGGGTTGACAAAAATATAGACACTAAGGTTATTATGCAAATCCCCCGCAACTGCCTAAAGCACTTAACCAGCATTGATGGGATAAGTTCTTTTGAACCTTAGATGTTAACAGGTACCTAAGACTCTGCCTACCAGTGACCATGAAACCTCTTTTATAGAATCTTGTTAACAAGGATATGGTCATAAAGAAGCATCAGGAGGATGGAAAAGCCATCCTGACTCCAAATGAGGACATCCAACAAGTCCATCATATTGTGTCATGTTAGATCTGGGACTAACTAATGATCAATTGATATCCGCTTTGCCCCACATTCAAGTCTCAGAGGATCTAACCCCCAGAGAACTCGAAAAAGTTCACTCTCTTCTGGTGTCCTATAGTGACATCTTCTCCCAATCTGATACTGACTATGGAAATATGAAGATTAAACTCATGCCATTGATGTTGGTGATGCCCACCCTATTCAATCCCAACCTTATTGGAAATCTAAGGTTGAGGAGCTTTTAATGAGGATGGAGCTGAAACAGTTGCTGAATGTGGGGCTGCTGGTGCCTTATCAAAGCCCTTCGTCATCTCTCTTATTGCTCATTAAAAGAAGAATGGCGGTCATTGAGTAGTTATAGAATATTAAAAACTGAATAACCTCATTAAAAAGGATAGTTACTCTATCTCCCGCTTTTCTGATGCCTTAGCCCAACTCTTCATCTCTAACTTCTTTTCCACCATAGACCTGGATAGATGCTATTGGCAAATTGACCTTTCCCCTGAAGACCAGGAGAAATGTGCTCTCATTTGTAGTAAGGGTCTCTTCCAAACAACCCAATTATCTCAAGGGTTGTGCATCGCGTCCATAACTTTCCAGTGAGCCATGGATCATATCTTGCAGGACCTTAAGTTAAGCTGCGTCATCATCTATCTTAATGATATACTGGCATTTTCAAAGACTTTTAGTGAGCATCTTACCTACCCTAAAAGTTGTATTCCAACGCCTGCAGGTTCCTAACATTAGATTGAAACAATCAAAATGTACGTTCTTCCAGAAATAGCTGGATTTTCTTTGACACGCCATCTCTCAAGATGTAATTTAACCTTTACAAGATAAGGTCGCATAATACTTTTCTTTCTCATTGCAATCACTATTGCAACCTATTCAATTCAAGACTGAATCTAGTTTGATAATCTCACAGATGAGATTAGTCTGCGCCCATGTCAGAGAGCAGTTGGGCAAGCAAGGTAAGAGGAGCAGGTGGAAGACTCGCGGCCTCCAACGTTTGAAAACGCCCCGGAGAATCTGAAGGAATAGACAAAAATCTTAAAAAACTGGCAGTCACAATTTCCCCGGAGCTACTCGCGTGGCAAGCACGATGCAACCAGTACATCAACACACCACACTCCCAGCCACTTTCGTCGGTGGAATTCAGAGTCCATGTGTATCTGGACATCCAAAAAACGGCCTTATGGGAAAAGTTTTGTGAAGATGTACACAAAGTTTTCCTGACCGCAGTGTACATTGCACCTCACTCCATGTCGTGCAGTTGGCTGGACCTAGGTTTCAAAAGCAAAAAAGCAGCAGATGAGGCTGCAGCGGTGCGCATAGTGGTTGACCTCCCCAAAGGGCAATGGGTCGTCGAAACCAAATGCACCAGATGGATAAAATCAAACCAAATTTCCTCACGTTTGACTTTTTGCCTACTATGGTAAAACGTGACATTTTGGAACAACACCTGAAAGATGGTCTCGCCATATACAGCGAAATACAATCTTTCAAAATGCAACGCTTCACTCTGATGCCACACCTGTGCACCAGCAAAGCCATCGCAGTTCTGACCCTAACTGAGGAGATCGCGAAGGACCTAAAATCAGAACCCACACTCCTCTTTTATTGATATTACAGGGCATACCACCCACCCATTCCAGGTGACTGTGGATAGCACGCCCCCCATTTGCACCCACTGTGACGCATTAAGCCATAAGGTGCATGCATGCCCCATCAAGGAGGGCGTCACATTCCAAGAGAACCCCTCAGCGGCCATGGCCAGCGGAGAGGTGCACTACAAACCAACTGCAAGCACCAAGGAGGCTTTCCCGTGGGGAGCACAAGGCTGCTACCTATTGGTAAAGCCTATCTCCCCACAGGAGCGGAAGAAGGCCAAGCAGGCCTATAGAGCCGCAGCCAAAGAAGCGGCCAAGGCCACCACCGCTATCCCACACTCACAATGACAGGAAGACATGGAGACCTTCGCGGTGGAAGCAACCTGGGAATCCATCATCCAATCAGATTGGGAAGCCCATGCCAAGTGGGCCACTCAATCTGAGGATCCGATGGGAGATTCAATCTCACCCAATTGTTGCACCCAAGCTCCAGTTGAAACTGACTTGGGACCTATCCCAACTGAAAAAAATTTTTTGACCCGCTCAACGGTGCACCGAACTCATCTGCACCGCAAAAAATTCATCCAATGTCAGGAAAACAAAAAGTGAAGGCCAAAGCCAACGCGACTCTTTCCGCACAAATCAATAAAAACTCTGATAGCATTGCTGCTAACACCCATGCTGCTGTGAAATCCCGTGGGGACCAAGAAGAGGCTGGTGGGCCCGGGGGCCCACCCCCTCACACCTAAGGTGTGATGGGGGAAACCTTCACTCTAGGGACGTTGAATATCACTGGACTCAAGGCCTCCCCATCCTGGGCTAGAAAACTGAGTTTTTTACAACACAATTTACCCGTGAATATCCTGGCCATCCAGGAGTCCCACTGTCCACGAGGTTCTGAGGAAGCTTGGAAAACAATGCTCCTCCCATCCCTATCCTTTTGGTCGAAGCACTGTGGGGTGCTAATTTGGAAAAATAATTTTTTCAAATTCACATCCTCAGAAACATTCCTAAATGGCTGAGTGCTCATCATCACCTTCTCGTGGGCTGATGTAGCGCATGCAATTGTCAACATCTATGCCCTAAACGGTGCACATGAGTGTTGGGAATTTTTCTCGTCAGTCAAATCCCTCCTGCTACCCCATGATTCTTTACTAGTTGGCGACATGAACTGTTGGCTAACCTCACCAACGGACCGGTGGCCTCCCTTACCCCACGCCCCACAGGGTCACATAGAACTACACGTTCTAAAGGCCACCCTTGGGTTAATGGATGCACTGCTGCAACATGCTTTGCTGCTTGAAAACATGACGCATCCCCACATCCACAGCGGCCAATTAAGGTCCATGACCCGCATCAACCTTATTCTAATGCCAGCGAAATTCCAACCCCACATCTCCCACTTCAAAACAACGAAAATGGAATTCTTTGACCACTGACTGGTCTTAATAACCTACCACCTACCAGTCACAGTTGCTAAGGCCCCACATTGGTGCAAAATCCGCCCCCCCCGAGCTCACGTCGCCAGGATTTTCCACGTGGATGGAAGAGGCAACTTTGGCAAATTTGTTTGTTGCACTGTTTTGCGTGGACCCCATTTCCACATGGGCAACTTTCAAAGAGGACACCGTCCACCACTATCGCCATCTCTCCTCCAGATGCTCACGAGCCACATCAGCAGTTATCTTGCGCGCTCTGGTGGAATTGGTTCACTTGGAGTCCAACATCCCAGCTACAGGATACAGCCCTGCATGGGGCCGGAAGTGGGCGGAGGCAGCCACCCACCTCAACGCACTCAAAAGGCAACACAAACATCGGGTTTGTGTCCAATACAGGGCCACACGCATCACTAAAGGCGACAAGTGCACCACATATTTCTTTAAAAAAAATTTTGCACCACGCCAGAGCGTGGCCTGCACACAGGTGTGAAGATAGGATAATTCCATTGCGGACACACCGGCCAAAGTGGCAATCAAAATGTAAAAATATTATTCCAAGTTATACTGAGCCAAACCAATCCAACCAGCTGAAGTGGCAGAATTTCTTGACTGAGCTCATATCTGCACCATTTTCTGATACCCGGAAATAATAAATTTTAATTACTCCAAATGAATTATGGACAGCCATTCACGGTGCGCCAAGCCAAAAATGCCCAGGCCCAGATGGCATTCCATATGAGTTCTACAAAAAATATTTCAAATATATATCCCCATTGCTGCTCGCCTCACTTAACCAAAGCCTGTTGGAAACGCGCCTCCTACCAGGAGGACATGAGGCCTTTACTGTCACACTCTACAAGAAAGAGGATAAGCTTAACTTAGCCAACTGGCGCCCCATTTCTCTAACAAACAAGACACCAAAATTTTAACAAAAATCATGGCTAACCGTTTAGGGACTGTAGCATCTGCCACCATCTCCTCAGAACAATTCGGTTTCATCCCCAGAAGGTTGATTTGGGATAACGTGCACTCCGTGGCTAATGCATGTCAGTCCACAGCCTCAGGAGCACTGGTATTCTTGAACCAACAAAAGGCCTATAATAGAGTAAACTGGGAATACCTAAGGGCCTGCCTCCATCAATTCCGCCTACCCCCCCCCCCACTTCATCAACTGGGTGATGCTGCTCACGGAATCTGCAACAATGGCAGTGCATGGCCCAGGCTTCCTAACGGAAGTAGTCCTCCCTCAAAGGGGCTTGCGACAAGGCGACCCCCTCAGCCCACTCTTATACAACTTTAGCCTTGACCCACTACTGCGAAATGTGAATGCCCAACTCACTGGGGTCCATGTGCCAGGCCAAACCCCAGTCAATATGATGGCATTTGCAGATGACTGCGTGGTGGGGGTGTCAAATAATAAAGATGCACGCGCGCTTGAAGCCCTCATCCAGGAATATTCCTGGGTAAGCAATGCGACACTGAACGCCTCCAAAACTGAAATCATCCTCCTTGGTCGGTTTCAGAACTGCTGGGACCCAGCAATTAGTTCCAACCCGGCCCATCTGCTCGCCCACGCCCACGCCTTACTAACTCAACACACACCACTCCACTGGTGCTCCCCTTCATGCCACGTCCTACCATAGGACTGGTGCGCCATCTGGGCGTGTGGATGAAGGCAGGCGGATACACGTCAGCAGTAATGGAGTTCCATATACTGGACAACGTGACGAAGCGAATCGCCTCTCTCAGAGCACACCCTAATACCCTCACTGGCAGGGTTGTTCTAGCCAACTCTATGCTCCTATCCAAAGTCTGGTTCAGAGCCCACGCCATCCCCTTCTCCCCAAGCTTCTTCAAATCCCTGTATGCCTTGCTGCAAGGATGGCTTTGGTCAGGCCGCCCTCCCAAAGTATGGCTAGAGGTCATGTTTGGCCCTCATCATCAAGGTGGCATGGGTCTGCTCGACTTCAGAGCCCATGCTGCCAATATCTTGGGTACCTGGATAGCGGCTGTCACCACTCCTACACTCCTATCCCAACACTGGTCCCGCGCGGCCCGCTCCAACTTCTCCTGAGCCTTGGGCCTCAACAATCCATCAAACCCCCACTCCCTGATGAAATACCTCGCATCACACACATTGGCCACAGGTCCTCACGAGACTAAAACCCACTACAAACGAATTCTACTCTCCATGCGAAGCGTAGAGTGGAGAATTCATATTAGCGGACATACAACCTAAAGAGGCCGCCCCTCTCCTCAGTTCACACAAGAGGTACAGGGGCTACCCATCCATGATGGCGTGATCCCCATTCGGCCCCATGTCCTATCCAGGGTGGACTACCTGGACATGATGGACATCCCTTATTCCACTGAGACCCAAAAAACTATCTGGAAATATGCACACCATCCTCTGTTGCAGCCTCAAGTCCGCTCCCATGTGTGGCGCTGCCTGAGGCGGGTGTATCGTACAGCTGAGCGCTCTAACGCTTTACACTCATTTTGTGTCGTGTGTGGCCAGTATGGAACGCTGTTCCACCGCCTGGAGAAGTGCCCCACCTCTAAAGTGATATGGCGCGAAGTTCAACGTCTGCTGGGCCAGGATCAAACGCATCCCTTCAGTCTGTCAAGAGATATGTTTGCTCTATCGATAGCCTCCTCCCTTCCACCCTCCCTCCGCGCTCTGGTGGTTGCAATCGCCATGTGGACCATCCACACGATCGTCTTAGATGCCATCGCAGGCTCCACCCCCACCCTCCCAGAAACTGTCCACAGATTCCGGTCTCATTTGGTGGACCACTTCCAAGCATGGATGTTGGATACCTCCCACCGCGTCGCTGACAGCTGGTCTCCTCCTGGTTCCCAGTCTGGTTCATCAAATCAGACCCCTTCCTCCACACGTGCTCAATAGTGGCTACGGCCCCTTCACACGTCCCCTCCCCCTCCCCATAAGTGGCGTTCCCGCTGGCAATAAGAGATAGCATCGCTTCTCTGGGGTGCCTCCCCTGGTACTAAGTTTGTCTTTCCTGAGTCATATTTGGAAGTGTCCATCCCATGGTCGTCCTTCCCCGCAATAAATTAAAATTAAGATAAGGTCGCATCTATATCCAAGATACTGGCGCAAAAAAACCCTCTGCGATATCTAGGTATTTCTGGGCATGATGGGGTATTATCATCAATTCGTCCCCAAGTTCGCCCATATCAGCGAGCTCCTCGTTCGCCTCTTGACTAATAACACTCCATCCCATTGGGGTGTGGGACAAAAAGCCGCGTTTGAGACCATGAAGAACTTAGTGCAACAAAGGCTGATCTCCCACCACCTTGACTATGACAAGCCTTTATTGTTCACAGATGCCTCTGATTACGCCATTGAAGATATGTTGGCTCAGCTAGATGAGCATGGTATCAATCATCCTTTTTCTACTTCTGCTAAATGCTCTCAAAAGCTGAACGCAACTACATCGTTACTGAGAAGGAATGCCTTACTATCCTGCTTGCTTTGAAGAAATACCAACTTTTAAATGTAACTTTCTTTATATTAGTTACTAACCATGCATCCTTAAAGCGGTTGCAGAATATGATGGACACCACGGGACAGTTTGATCACTGGTCTTTGAAGCTCCAGCATTATGACATGGAAATTAAGCATCAATTTGGAACTCGCCATATGAACACTGATGGATTGATGCGGCTGCCTTTCCTTCATTTAAATAATAGTGAAGCTGAGAGGTTACATGACCTCCTGATGACACCTGGTGCATGGAGAGATGTGGATGAACCTGTACAAAAAATGCTATCATGGCACTTTTGCAACACCAAGGTGGAGAGTAGAAAGCTATACAAAAAGGTAGGGATAAACTAGTTGCCCTATTTCTTGCCATCAGAGCGAGTACTGTCATTTTGGTTTCCCATTCTATTTTAGGGTGTAGCGGGCTATGGAAGACTTATGAGTGAGTTAAAGAGCTATTACTGGGAGGGCGTCCTGGAGACCATAACTTTGGTCCTGGACGCCTGTCTGACCTGAAAAAGAAATCCAGCTATAAGACCCATTATTAATACCAACTACTAAGCCAAAACAACCCTTCCACACCATAGGTTTAGATGTGATTGAACCTCTACCCCAGACTACTGGGTGAAATCAATAGTTTTGGTAGTTATAGACCATTTTACAAAATCTATTGAAGCTGTGGCTCTTCCTGCTCTAACTTCCAAGGCCACGGCACTTAACTCCATCAGTATATTTTCGCTCAACATGGTGCCAACAGGTTCTTTTCTGTGATAATGGGAAAAACTATATTTCCAGAGTGCTGAAGATGCTCGCTACCTCCATGATCATGCTACAGCTCTTTTCTGCCCCCTTAACCTTTCAACAAATGGTGCCATGGAAAGAGCCAACGGTACCCAGGTCTCTATATTACAAAAAATAGCCACTTCAGACTTCCTTCACTTGGATCTGTACTTACTTAGTGCCCTAATGGCCTACGGTATCAGTTACCACCAATTACTCAAAGTGTCTCATTTGTGTTCTGTATGGACGGGAACCTGGAGTGAAAGCATTATTGGCCAAAGACATTTTATTTTATAGGACTGCCCCTGAGAAAGCCATGAAGTTGGAAAAGCACATTATTCAATTACAAGAAGAGGCTATGACTAATTTGGTCAAACTGTCACAAAAGAGGGCCAAGCTGCTAATTAACTCTTACCACCTTTTCCTTCCTTCCAAGTGTAATACTTGGTAGTCTACTACCACAACCTTATCATGCCTAGAAGGGAAAAGCTTGTGCCCATTTGGGAAGGCCCTTTTGTAGCCACTTATTAAGCGAGGGAATGAGTACTCTATCAAATCCCTTTATTCTGGAGTTACTGTCAACTGGGTCCATGGCTGTTATTTTCAGCCTTATCATACCCTTACCACAATTGAAGGGAACAATTTTAGAAAATTACAAGTCTGATATTGTGAGAAGAATGATTTGAGAGAAATAATAGTGAATATCCTACAAAAAACCCTAGCCAATTTTAGTGGAATTACTCAAATTAAGGGAAACCTTCTAAGTACACTCCTCATCCAAAAAGCTTGATTGTTGACATTCAGGTTGTGCCAAACCCACAGCCAAGTATAGGAAATTTTGCCAAGGCTCCTCAGCCCCTTGACTGTTCCGTTCAACCACCTAGGCGGAGATCACCTCCTTCTATAGGGGTGGAGGGGGTCCTGCAAGGGGCAAATATTTTACCACCCAATGATTAAATTATTTATATTAAATCCTTTGCCTAACGAACTTATCCTACCCAGTATCAACCCTCCATCAGCCGTTCCATTAAAGCAAGGCGAAGTTTGAGAGCTCCAATAGGTCCAAACCCCATATTTCCTAATTTGGCTGTTCCCAGCATAATCCAAATTTCGAGCCTCACTCACTTTGATCCTCAACACATTTAAATACTATGCATTGCAATATATAGGGTTTGCTTCTTGACCCCTCATGGACTAGTAATAATAAAACTCATAAAATCTATTATTTTTAGTATAAATAAAAGGTCCACATTTTAAATATAAAGTGGTTGAATAATTCTCTAAAATTACTTATCCCAGCAGTAGAGAATGTAACATTCCCTGACAATTTTGTTGATATCTAGGGCTTAGTAGCACCAACGAGCTATCCAATATACTGAATTCCAACTTGGGTTGGGCACCACTAGTTCCAAAAAAGATAAGTGTTGGGATGATCTCTGATGGGACATTGGTTCTTTTTGACACCAGATAATGAGGCTGAGGATGTTGAAGTAGTCAATTTTAATAATGGAAGATTGCTAATTTGATGTCAAGTATGGATTGGAAATATCCTGAATAGTTCTTTGGTCTATTTTGACACTGACAACTGAGGCTGATGATTCCATTTTATTAATTAAGTTGAATCACGAATAAAACTTCAAGGAAGTATCAGGGATGAATCCTGATGAGCAATTTGCTTTTTTATTATACTGGCGACTAATGTTGATGATATTTTTAAGTACGTTATTAGTTAACTCAGATATATGCTGAATTGAGAGTTTGACGTCAACTATTGGAGGACTACTGCCAAATGATTCCATAAATAATCAAATCAGTTTAAAATTATAATATTAGCTGGTGACTTAGGTCAAAGACAATAAGTTACTGGCTATAGTGCTGGGGAATTTGAGAGTGTTTTAGAAAAGTTGAGCTCAAGAGAAACATTCTGCCAACTAATGTTTTAACTTACCAGCGGACTATACTGAGGATAAATAAAAAACATTAAGAAATTATAAAAATAAATCAGCAACAGATGCTGAATGGATCAATGTATTATTGTACGTGGAGAATAATGAATTAAACTGGGATGATTGCTAGCCATAGAGCTGTAATTGAATCGCCAGTGAGAATTCTGGCGATTGAGAGACAGCAATAAATTCCAATGACAATGACAGGCGGAGAAAACCTATAAATAGATGAATCTCTCTTAATAAAACGCCTAAGATCTTAAGACCCTTAAATGGTTTCATTATTTAATTGTTAGTCGCCTGCCTTTACTAGTTTTAAAGAGGACAGAGGTTAGCTTGGCTGGCAAAGGTGGGACTGAAGATCCCCAAGGTTAGGTGCCAGGTAAATGCACCTGGAGTGGTTGGCGCTACTGATTTCAAACCAAATTTATAGGAGCACCCCATGGGAACTTGCCAAGTCAGTTGAGCCAGCAATGGATAAGTGGGGATTAATCATGAGGTGGAGGAGCAAGGGGTTTGTCACTCAGGAAGAGGAGAACCACCAGTGCCCACCAATAGGGTTTAATCTGCAAAGGTGAAGTTGGTTATCTGTTAGATTGGGGTGTTTCCTGTGGACCTGTAGTGAAATGTCACTATTGATATTCTGATATGACTGGAAAATAAGCCCAGAATAGCATGGCGGATAGGCTAAATTCCACCAACCATGAGTTATAGAATACAGATATTGAGCACCTTGGGATGAGGCGATATTGGGTTAGAAAAGGTGATTATTGGATTGCCTCCAAATAAGGTGATAAGGCGATGTCAAAATTTAATAGATATTGAGTAGCTTGCCTCAAACTAAGTTTATAGAAAATTTAAAGTTACCATGCTCTGCCAGAGCCAATGAGAATATGATGGAACTGAATAAATTACCCAGAGTAGCGGTAATGAGTAAAGTTGCTGATATATAAGCGATATGGGGTGATTAAAGGAAAAGGATTGTTGATAGGAAAGAGAATACAGAACAGCGAGCATCCACTATAAAATATTATTTTAAATAAAGTGTCATTGGGCAATTGCACCATATCTTATTTTAATCTATTAAGTAGTCCTGATGAAAAAAATCTTCATATCATCTGTCCTATTTCTTGGTGGGCTTTCCCATGTGCAAATATACAGTGTATATTACCTATACCGCTAAATAATAACAGTTGTGCTCACTATAGGGGGCCCATTGAACAAATCACAAAAACTAAAAAATTATCCAATTTACAGCCATGGCATATTAGGCCACACTTAAGAAAAATCTTGTCAAACTACTGCGCTTGCTGAAACCATGAAAAACAATCTGGTTGTAGACGCAGTACTCAAAGAACAAAAAGAGCTCCTTTAGGAATGTGACGAAGTAAAAAAATCTGATTTATATTGTGGTTAGTCAGCTGTGGATACTTGAGGCAACAAAACAGGCTACTTGACAATCTCTTAGATAATGCTACGTAGCAATTACACTGCACAAAATGGAACTTAACACCTACCTTTTACCCGCCTCATCCCCGTTGGGAAGCAGAAGAACATGGGGTCACTCGGAAAGGATCACTTTACAATGACTACAAGCCTGGATACCCAGCTGAGGAGCTTTACTCCAAGCACGCATGCAGTATGAGCTGCTTTAATTGTGATGGCAGCCCTGGGGTGATTATGTCCCAACCTACCAAAATTCCCATGTGATGGCAGTCCCGCCCATTGAAGCCCTACGCTGCCCCTAGAGCTGCTGATCCTTCCGAGCCAGATTTTTGCCAAAAACCCAGCTATAGGCCTCAATCAAATCCCCAGTACATTCCTAAGGCTTGCAGTTATAAGCGGGAGGAGAAGTTCTGCATTGACAAGCTACCTTCATTTGACCGCAATGGAAATATCCACAGGTTTTTAAACAGTTTATAATTGCGGTGGAAGGAGCCTCCAATTGGCGTAAGCTAAATTGATGATCTCCACCTTGGATGTTGGGAGTGCTGACAAAGTTACCTGCTATATTCCAAGCAGCTCAGTTACATACCAAGAAGTGAAGGATACTGTGTTGCAGTTGTTCAGAGGTTCTGCAGAGATGTCGCAGTGGAAGGCTGAGTTCTTAACCATTAAATTTCCAATGGAATGAGACCCTCACTGAGTTTGCTGACCAATTTATGAGGGAAGCCCATGTTTAGATAGGAGCAGGCGTTCTATATGAATCCAATGTGTGCATTGCAATGACTTCCTCTAGGAAGCCATACCATGAGCTTTACAACATCATGACTTCAATTTTGGAGGACAATGTGCCCCTTCTCAAAAAAATTTTAAGTTTTTGCGTCAGCTGTATGCTACCTTTCCCCTGCCCAATACCAAGCGGAAACATACTGCTGCCGATTGGTGGACTATCTTATTTAGGGGATTTCACACGCTTGTTCAGCTTTCACCTAGTGATCCTCAGCCTTATTATCATGCGCATCGCCCTCAGCCAAGTTACCACCAGCATTTCAACTTCCACCCCAGACCTGCTTATAATTGTCAGCAGCCCAAATACCAACATGGGCCTAATTACACTGACCATCAGCAGTCAAATTATTGACCTGTTCCATATTAAGAAAATCATAAATAAGGACCCTATGAGGTGAATTGTTTTGAATGCAGTTGCCCTGGTCACCTTTCCAAAAGTTGCATTACCCATCAGGTCCAATGTACAGCAGCATCAATGCTACCAGGGTAAGAGGGAGCATAGTAGAGACAGGAATCTTTATCTCCGCTATTTCAACCTCAAACATCACACCTGAACCTATTGTAGTTAACTTGGCGGAAGTCCCTCAGTATGATAAAGAATTTATACCAACAGCCAGTTGGAGGGATTACTGTACTGACAGGAGCGCAATCCAAGGCCACGGCAGAAGAAGGACCTCAGGAGCAGCAGAAGCCTTACGCCTATCAAATGTTTAAATAGATTTTTGAATAAGAGCCAGGATTGGCTGCAGACATGCCATCCCTGAAAGGAGTAAACGTCGCCCTCCTGGTAGACGCTATTGCTAAAGAATACCCTAAAGTTGGCAATGGTATTGGGAGCTAACTGGGAAAGAGAGATCCTCTAAATTCCACGTATTAAACAGTCAAAATCCTCCCTATTCTAAATGTACATACTGTGACATTTTTGTAGCAAACAAACGTGTCCAAGCGTATAAATAATAGGAGACTTTATTGTCCAGTCAAGGGGAAAATATCAAGATTCAGATATGACTGGACAATAATCCCAAAATAGCCATGGCATATTGGCTAGAATCTGCTGATCATGAGTTATAGAGTAGTAATATACGAGCACCTATGGATGAGGTGATATTGAATCAGAAAGGTTAATTATTGGATAGCCTCCAAATAAGATGATGAGACGATGTTGACATTTGACAAATATTTAGTAGATTGCCTCAAACTAAGGCCATACAGAATTTAATACCATACTATGCTGGAGCCAATGAGGATACAACGGACTGAATAATCTGAGCCTAAGAGTAGTATTGACTGAAGTTGCTGATATATAAGCTAGATGACATGATTGAAGGAAAAGGATTGTTGATAGTAAAAGGAGCAGAACAGCAAGTATTGGTGTAAAATATATAAATTTAATTAAAACGTTGTTAGGGCAATTTCTCCATATTTTATTAAAGTCTATTAAGCTGTCTTGAGGATGAAAATCTTCATATAGTCTGCTCTATTGCTCAGTGGGCCTTCCCCTGTGCAACTTAATTGGCTTATATTACCTATACCGCCAAAGTTATAACAACTGCAATGATGGGTACTTGCTTTTTGTGGTTTGGGAAGTGGGGGTGCAATATTGTAAGGCATTTCCATCAATTCACATTGCGTGATGCTTCCTGATTTAAATTTTCTATCAATGCTTATGAGGGACAGGTTTGATGCAAGGACTTGAGAGTTGACTTATTGAGTCTCGATTTAGAGAAGGGAATGTGAATTTCTCATTATCTCGAGCCCCAACAACATACAAGTGAACTGCTGCCATGAAGAGGCTGAGGGATGCCCTGGCAACACGGAGGCCTATGCAGTCAGCAGTGAATACTGGCGGATTGACTATTATAAGATGCAAAAAAATACTGCGCACTTCTTATACAATAGGACTCCAAAGACAGCACAAAAGCAACTTACTGGAA
Organism: Massospora cicadina; assembly: GCA_022478985.1. Taxonomy (NCBI): domain Eukaryota; kingdom Fungi; phylum Entomophthoromycota; class Entomophthoromycetes; order Entomophthorales; family Entomophthoraceae; genus Massospora; species Massospora cicadina. The sequence continues at coordinate 15,493 of JAKSZP010013702.1, forward strand.
TCTAAGCCTGTTGGGGTCAATGACTTAAAGGCATGGCTAGATTCAATAAAATCATATCCCTGGCCTTGATATGGCAGATTAAGACACTATCCGTCTAAATATTTACTTGTATAATGGGTATCAAGCACCTTATCAAGAGGTTTTATGGCGAACTTTTATGATATTGTAAACCTTGTGGATCAGCGGCCAGAACCTTTATTAACCTGACCAGTCCAGTGCTACAGAGTGTTAAGCCAAGGATAAGCTGAATTTCACTGCTGAAATAATCATCGCAGAAATTAAAAATAGTTATGAAGGAGGTGAAAAATATAATGCTCTGGGCCATGAAAACATATGCGTGGAAATGCTCAACAATATCTGTGATTGCATTGTGCTGGAACTTTTTAAATATACAATCACTGCCTAAAAAATTGGCGTCAGATCCCAGGGGGCAGAAGACTTAATTTGTAAAATCTATACAAAAAGGATGCATATTGGAAACTTAAGAACTGGTGCCCAATAGACTTATCATCTTACTAAATATAAGCTTTTAACGCATATACTATCAAGCCATTTGATGCTTGCAGCACTGAATGTACTTTACGAAGCCCACCAAAGGTTCATCAAAGGGTGAATTATATGAGGTAAGTTTCAGTTTAATCCAGAACCTCCTGCAGGACATATAAAGAATCTGAGAAGAGCAATCCCATGTTTTTAGACATGGAGAAGGCCTGCAATTATGTAGCGTGGTCATTACTGCATGTGACATTTGTAGGAAGTTAGAATCTTTACCGAGTCTTTTCCTGTATCTCTACCCTTTAATCAGTACATATGCTAAGACTATTTTTGTTGAAGGCCTATTGGATGTGATCTCTATTGTACAGGGCCTCTGCTAAGGAAAGTCCATGTCACCAATCATTTCGTCCTGCCACAAATATACTGTTGCTGCGTCAAAGACAAAGCTTCATGGTACCATCAATCTTAACTAATTTCCATAAAGATGCAAGCCTTTACTGACAACATGATGTTAGGATTAGCTTAAAAATGACATTCATGACGTTGAAGATCTTCTTTGCTGCTACAAATTAGAGTAAAATGCAAAAATAATATTGAGAGAATGCCATAAATAATACTGACAACCTGTAATAACCCTCCCTCTGTCCTGATTCCCTTATGTTCCACTCAGATGTTTTGCTACCTGGGATTCTATTTAATAAAAGGGCCCCAGTAGTCAAGGACATGGAACAAGTAATGATTAACAACATTTATATCCTCATGGCTTACTGAAAGTATGCATACTTTAACTTCAAAGATTGAAAGCAAGTGATCAACATCTCCATCCTCTCAAAGCTCTGATAAGTAGCCCACATGCTGTCAATGAGCCTGAAGTTAGAGCATAAGACACAGTCGCATATTTTGCACCTTCCTTTGGTAGAAGACATAATTAGCGCTAATCGTTCTCAAAACTCTGTTCAAGCCAAAGCAAGAAAAGGGTATGGCCTCATCAACTTAAAATTTACGCCTGGTGGATATGGACCAAGTCATTCATCCAAAATGATGCAGATGCATATGTGCTGTTCAGCTCCTGAATGGGTCACCAACTAGGTTCAGATCCATAAATTACTTGAATCTGTCTCTTTGAGCACCCTAAAAGAATGGACGGTGACCCAAAAAAACCACTGACAAACCCACCACCTCAACCAAAAAAAAATTTAAAAATTAGCGATGAGAGGTAAAATGCCAACTGCAACCTCATGGGAGTCAGTATCTGGACTCTATTGAGAATGGTTATCTCCACCTAGTGTTTAGACCGCTGAGAAGATTCTACATTGGGCCATCAAGCTGGGCAAGCATTGCAGCTCAGCTACCTTATAAGGACCAACCGGTGTGCACAAAAAGCAAGGCAGGCATTGACCATCAATAAATTGAGTGTTCTATATAAAGTCTACTGGGACATCAATGAGGCTACTACTATAAATCAAACGTTTGCCACTAGATTTACACCTCTTGCAGGAACATTCATGAAAAAATTCTATACCATCAACCAATACAGCTCTGAGCCTTCCTGCACCATTATTGTATATGGGTTACATTTAGCAATTGTGGACAAGTGATTGAGCCACAAGCACCCCATTAAAAAAATCTGGTATAAAAACAGTCAGGATTTTCTTCAGTCAGTTTGTGTGGATCAAAAATTCTTATGTTTAACCTGTGGTGCTTTAAAGTAAAAGAATGGTATTTACCTGGATAAATTGTTGAGAGTGACAATGCAACCTACATACTTAAGTTCTAAAAGTTTTTTAAGCCTTCTAAATCTAAAACTGTGGCGATCAATGACAATTCCTGCCCATGAATGGTCAGCAATGCTAACTGATTAGCATCTGATCTCAGCTTTTTCATATACAGCTAAAACTAATCTTTCTACCATTCCCTTTTACTAATGTTTTTTATTTTTTAATGATTTTAGTAAAGGTATGTAGTTTGTTTAAAAGAAACCTGTAACCACAAATCAAGGCGGGTACTAAGTGGCATAATATGTTCAAAAATCCCTTTCTGGATTGGAATAATATTGTTTTCACCCTCTCCTCTTATCAATAAGAAAATTTTAATATGTTTTTTATAAATAAATGAGGTGGTTTTCATGCAGGTTGATTCCTGCTATTGCTGAATCTTTAAAAACAAAGTTGGCTGTGCTAAAATCTCAAACTATTAGTTTCATATTAAATTTAATTGTATATATCCTTTTACGTTTGATTTGTTATCATACTATTAAATCTTATTATACATTTATTGATTTAATTTAGTAGCTTAGGATATTCTTAGTCATTTTATCTATATAAAAATTATAATTAAAGGGATAAGCTTTTTGTTTTAGATTAAATTTAAGATCTATTTTATATTCAATATCTAGATATTATAGTATAGAACTATTCTTTTTATAGAAACTATAAAAATCTAAAGTCAACATAAGTCAATTGCAATTTTTTATACATTATTGTTAGGATTTCGATCTGTCTAAATTACCCACCTTATTTGATTATAATAGTCTGGTTGTCCACTAGGTGATTCATCCGACTAGTTGATGTGAGAGTTATTGAATACCTATGATAACAACTGCTTGGAGAGATATCCTCTAGCAATTAGTTAATAATTCGCTTTGTTTTGATCTTCTGGATCATTAATGCTTTTCCAGGGATGATCCCAAGCAATAAACAAGTGATTAGACGTTTATTTCAATATGATAACACAAATTTGAGGAGTCATTCAGGTTTTGTTGCCAATTGAATAAGGAATTTATGAGTTGCTAGGCGAGTATTGATGCTTGTGAAAAGCAACTTGCAAGTTAACCTTTAGTATTGAAATCTGGTATTTTGGATTAAAGTCCCATTACCTAAGCAGGTTGTTAACCTAATAAGGGTGACACGCTGTGGTTAAGAGAAGGCGTTAGGACACTTTCTTTGTTTTAGCCCTGAAGGGTTTGCATTGAAAGTCAGTGGAGGAATATGATTAAGCCAATGTGGAAAATCATCATTTTGAGCAACCCTAGAGGTTTAACTCATCAGCGACAGCTGCTAATTCCAATTAGGATGCAAAAGATTTGTTGGACGCCGAATTCTCCAGTAAATTCTCAGGCATTTTTTAAATAAAGCAGATATTTAGATAAATAAAAAGTCATAACTTTTTTATTTTAAAACTAATATGTTTTATCCTTAGAACTAAAGTTTGGAAGAATAAGAGATCCTTTGTCTATCTTATCATTATCACCACAGACTCTAAGTGATGAAAGAGAAGAAGGACCTCTGAACCTAATCCTAGGTTAAGTTCTATCAGAAAAGGGAAGACGTCCCTATCAATAACATAGAAGATCATTCAATATTCGGACAAGCACCAAATTTAGTGTTGTATCTAATAATCATACTATAAGAAATTTCAATTAGATCTATAGTCTTCATGCTATTACTGGCATATTCAATTAATTATCAACAATTCAGACAACGTACATAAAAGGAACCTGTGCAGTTAATTAAGGGAGCTGAAGCGATCTACTATACTGAAAGAGTAAACAGTTCTGAAATTTAACATTGGTGCTCACTACAGGGGTAATTAAGTTTTAATCCATATTTTATTAAGAAGACCACAAAATTATGTCTTTATAAGAATAACTATTAAAGCTTTTTACAGAACTACAACTGTCTATAATAACGCGCTCAACTTGGCGTCTCAGTCCAATCTTAAAAATTTGGAGGACTGATTGATAGCTAAGAAGAAGTCAAGCAAGTTAGAAAAATCAACAATGACCTCTATGGGAATGTCACCTCCTTGAAGCGGAAGGAGGTCAAATTAGTTAAAGAAGTTTTAACTAGAAGGATGAGCGCAAAGCAGATCAAGAACGCTTAAACTGGATTAATAAAGATATGCACGCTTGTTAAAGTGTATAGAGGAACTATAGAGGCACTAAAATGATTGCGCTCAAATGGAGGCGGACAAAGCTGATAACAATACACCTAAAACTACAGTTGGAAAGATTTAAACACCCAGAAATATGTTTAGGCCATTCACCGCCATCTTTGGTAATGACTCCCTAAGAAAATCTTATGGTTGATTGGGTCATCAGGCAGAAATCCCCTGACAGTGGAGCCACAGAATTTTAAAGTACCCTAAAATTGACCACAGAATAAAGGGTTAATGCAACTGTATTTTTCAAACCTTTGAGGTGATGATGTTTGGTTTTAGTGAATGACAAAAAGCAGTGACTGTAATAAACTGCATGAACACCAATTACTATAACTAATGTTGTCCCATATGAACGGGGACAATTTGATATATAATGAGGCCAAGGAATCCTTTATAATAGAGTTTGGAAGCTCTACACAGATGTCTAATTGCAAGCAGGTATTTATGTGCATTTAATTCTGAAATGAAGAGACTCTAGCCGCTTTTTCTTACTTAATTTAACAGGAATCACAAATTTTGGACGGTGAAAAAGTGCTATTGGATTTTAAAGTATGAATCAGATGCAATTGCTTTGGCCCAATCAAGATTTGCATAATATAATGGCTCAACCTTAGTGACCCAGATGTCCACATCACAGATGTTGGATCATCTAAAGATGCTGGGACCTATCTTCAAAGCTCCTAGTTGAGCTTTTAGGGCCTTTATTTTAAAACCAAGCTACAGTTTAATTTGCCAAGCCTATTAAACTGCAATAGAATCAGTTCATCATGGTAATTAAGCCTATAGGACAAATATAGCGGACAAGACTCAGACCTGCTGCCACCAATGTGGGAAACCTAAACATCTCGCCGCTCATGTTGGAGCAAGAAACCCAAGAGATAGTTATTTAGTCCAGGAGAAATAGAATAAAATTATGCAAGAGTTAGGAAAAGGGCCTGAGGTCTAGATAAGGGCAATCTGATACCACTGTCAAACATGTTCCTCCTGATATATTGAATGATGACACATATATTTCCGATATGTTTGTATTTGATGAAAAACCTGGCCCACTTTATTAGGTTGGTGCTTTATGAAAAAACCATTACCCATGAAAAAGCAAAGAGGATTGACACTAAAATTGTGAAAGAAGTTGCTTAGCCATACTCTTGCAGCTAGCGGATAATATTAAATCCACCAAAAGCATGGAATTATTGCTGAAGATGATACTAGATGAGGAAAGCTTATCTCATATAAGCTTGATCAACTAATCATTTCTGATTATCCATGCATTTAATTCATACTCTCAATTTAGCAAATAATGTTGCTATTCACTCAGTAAATACCTTATTACAATACTCTGAGCGTACCTATTCAAATATCATAGTCAACTGAGTGAGAGTATGGTAATAATCAACAGTGGAGTGCCCATCAAAATTGTTTTAACCAATTTGGTGAAAAAATGAAGATTTTGCCAGATCTAGAGCACCAGAAGGAATATGGAACTGCCAGACTAGATATTGCAATATCCTATGGAGCCTAAAGTGCACTGCATTTAAAGTTCAGATCACTTATAGTTTCAGCTCCTGCCATAGTGTTGGCTAAAAACATTATGACATAATTATTATGACGGAATCCCTGAGAAAGTATGGTGTAAAATGTAATTTTGAGGCGATTATCCTGCCAATTTTGAAGAAACCTCTGCCATTGGTATATCAGCGGAAAGGTGAACTGCCGCTGACAAAGAAAAGCAATTTTGTAAACTTGATTTACAATGATTACATCGTCCATCTAATTAAAGTTGGTTGGATGAAAACTTAGGGAAATGTCAAAGAAGATCCTGGAAAATCGTGGGATATTCTTGAAGGCAAAAATTACAAATTTCCACTGGGAATGTAAGTATAGTTAACACAGGGCTATTGTTTGAATCCTGGATCATTTATATGAAGAAGTCATTGGCCCATGGAGGTCATTGAGGATCAAGCTATGGGTTGATCTGGGAATTATTATGCCAGACATGGAGAAATAAATGTGCTACTATCCAATCTGGAAGAAAACTGATGAAAATAGAGAAAAAATAGGTCATCTCAATTCTGCATTTTAGCTAAATGGAAGAAATCATTAAACGCCATAACTTTGGAACATTGAATGAAATGTGATTATTGGCAGATGTTTCTTAAAGCATCAACGTTCCAGTTGTTTGAAAGAAGCTGGCTGAATTATCAGAGCAACAGTTGAAGATGTGCTTAAATAATTTGGGAGATATCAGGTGATATTTTCCCAAGATGACCACAATCTCAGATTCTCATAAAACGTGATCCATAAGTTGACACTTGGGAATATCCACCAATAAGGATGAGGCCTGTCTGCCAGTTTAGGGCTGCTGAAGCTGTGGTCAGTGAAGAAATTAGAAAACTAGTAGTGCCATGGGCTCTTCATTCAATTATTAAATTTATAAGTGAGTCCAATACAAATTGAGAAAAAGAAGGATGGATCAAATAAAGTGTTGGTCAATTATTTCCATTTAAATTAAAATCACTAAGGAGGATCCTTATCCACTGCCAAGGACTGATGACGTGCTGATTGCTTAGGGAATGCCAAGTACTTTTTGGCGATAAATTTGATTTTGGTATTTTAGTAGATAGTTTTTCAATAGAATATCAAGAAAAAATTGCAATAATTACTGCACAGGAGCTGTACCAGCAATAGAATGCCCTAGAGGCTGTGCAACTCACTGGAGATATACTAGAGGGCCATGGATTTAATCCCTAGTGATTTAAAATTAACCTTCGTTTTAGTATATGTCAGAATATCTCTTTTCTGGCGACAGTGGGCTCTGATGTTCAGCAGGCTAAACCAGTATGAAGACTGGTGGCCCTTGCTGTTTCGCCTTAGGCATTGGGGCCAGCAGCAATGTCTGACCCCTTAGCATGGCACCCGTGCCATTTTGGGATCTACCAGCCTAAACCCCAACCACCAAGAATAAACATAAACTTAAATGAATAGGGAGATTAGGCGAAGGGAGATATTTATTGTAGTAGAAGCAACAGGTATTTATATTTAAAAAAAGGGCTACTGCACCAACTGCTGACTTGTCAGCTCATTGCTAATTCTTCTAGCCAACCATTCTCTTAGCCTTCTGTTACACTATCCTCTTCCTTAGCATTGACCCTATCGCCTCGTCCTTGCTGTTTTCCAAAAAAGTTTCAGTTTCACCCATGGCCTTCCTTAGCCGCTAAACTGTATAAATTTCTTATTTAAATAAATATTGAATTGAATTCAACTTAGTGACAATGCACTGGAAACATCCTCGGCCACTTGATAAACTTGGGATTTCTTGACTTATTGCCAACACATGCTTTGACTCATTGTAGTTGATTGTTCAGGGATTCGCCTTTCTTAACCACTTGTCAATTATTATACAAGAGGTGCCAGAAACAACCTCGGCCACCTCAAACTTGAGATTGTCAGTTTCTGCTAATATGAAATAATTAATATAAATGAATCATATTTGGCTACTAGTTGCAGTGATCCTTATACCTAGTTTGGGCCAGTGATTAGCCCCGCTTAAACCTAACTTCCCAACTCAGTGGAATACTATTTTGGCTCAGCCCTATTGGGGAGAAACTAACCAGCAATCATCATAACAACCACAAATATTTAGTCAATAAGCCATTTAGCTAGGATTGACCGTATCCATCCAGATACCAATAAATCACTGGAGGATTCAATCTGATTAGAATTCTGACATTTCCCCCACTTAACCAGATGGTAATCCTCCTACATCCTACCTCAGCATTTGGGGCGAGCGCTCAGGGCTTACTCCTCCTCACCATCAACAATGCCAGAACTTAACCTCTGGGTTGGGGTCACACCAACGTGCTCTTTCCCTCCATGGCCAAACCAGCAGAACATCCCACCTCCTCCTTACCAACCCGTGGTTACTTTGGCATTAACCATCAGACCCCCTGAAGTGAGCAACAATGTCAGAATATTGCTTTCTGATGATAGGGGCTCCTCTGGTCAGCAGGCCAACCAGTATAAAGACTGGTTGGCCCTTGCCATTTTTGCCTTAGGCGTTGGGTCCAGCAGCGCCGGCTGACCCTTGGCATGTCACCTGCGCCATTTAGGTTCCCTTCAGCCTAAGCCCAACCACTAAAAACATTAACTTAAATAAATAGGGAGATTAGGCAAAGTGAGATATTTATTGAAAGGGAAGCGGCAGGTAGTTATATTTAAAAAAGGCTACTGTGCCCACGCCAACCTATTGGCTCTTTGCTGGTTCTTCTAGACAACCATTTTCTCAGCCTTCTGCTATGCTACTCTCTTCCCTGGCGTCGACACTCTCACCTCATCCTTACTGTTGTCCAAATTAGTTTCAGTTTCATCCTCAGCTTTTAGTAACCAGCGAGCCATATAATTTAATTAAATAAATATATAACAAATTGAAATTAACTTGGTGTAATGAGCTGGAAACATCTTCAGCCGCTTGGTAAACTCAGGATTTATCATCTTCTTACTGACTCATGTTTTGACTTGTCATAGTCAATTGTTTGGGGTTTCGCCTTTCTTAAGCTCTCATCAATTATTATATATGAGGCGCTGGAAACAACCTTAGCCGCCTCAAACTTAGGATTGTTGGTTTCCGCTAACATCAAATAAAAAATATAGGTGGATCATCCTCAGCTACTAGTTGCTGGTGTTAATTATACCTAATTTGAAGCCAGTGATTAGCCCCTCTCAAACCTAACTTCCTAACTCGGCGGAATACTAATTTTGGCTCAAACCAATTGGGGAGCGTCTAACCAGCAATCATCAAAACATCCACAAAAACTTATTTGATAAGCCATTCCACTGGGATTGACCAAATTCTTTCAAATACTGCTAAATCATTGGAGTATTCCATCTGGTTAAAATTCTGACAGTATACTTGGATAATACCATTATATTCATCATGAACTTCAATAACAATTTGGATCACTTAAAAGAAGTGTTCAAGAGCCCGGAAACAGCAAACTTGAAGATCAAGCCAAGATAAAGTCGTTTTTTTAAGAAAGAGCTCGAGTACTTGGGTGTTGTGATAAAATCCAATGGACTGCAAACCCATCTGCAGTAGATTATAGCTATTAAACAGATATCAATCCTGAAGATTGTTCAGGATATCTAAGTATTTCTTGAGATGGGCAGCTACTATAGCTAATTCATAAAAGATTTTTCCAGAATAGCTGAGCCATGTTCCACTTATGAAAGATCTGAAAAAAAGATTCACCTGAAATATGGAGGGCAAGAATTGTTTGACGAGTTACTCCGATATTTGATGACCAGTCCTGTCTTAAAATATTAAAAATTTTGATCTAGAATTCATCGTTTAAACTGATGCCTCATCGATAGCAATTGGTGTCATTTTAAGTCTAAATGGATGATGGTGAAGAACATTAGGTGGCCTATGTCATATGAACAAAAACGCCAGTGGGAAGAAACTACGCTGGGATGGAGTGTGATTGCATCGTGGTTAACTATTCAAGTAAGAAATTTCCAGTGTATATCCAGGGGACACATTTTAAGTGGTGACTGACCACTCATCTTTGCACTGGATCTATGACCTGAAGGAACCAGAGGGTCGACTGGCCCGATGGGCTTCAAAGCTAAAAGCCTACAATTTTGAGATAACACACTAATCTGGAGCAGTACACCAAAATGCTGATAAATATCAAGACTTCCTGATTTCCAAGTTTTATAACATCAAGAGGATGAGCTATTCCAGAGGAGAATCAAAGGCAATATCAAGGATGAGATTTAAGAAAATCAAGATGCACTAAATAAGGGGGTAGAAGGCGAGTTTGTAAGGGCATATGGCTACCAACCTGAAGTTTGCAGGTTTGATTCCCGCCCTTTGCACATTGATTGGGGTGCCAGCTGAAGGAAGCTATTGGCGGTTAGTAGGTCTAATAACACGAAAACCTTACCCATGACGGAACTAGAAAAATTTGAGTCTCAATCCGGAGGTGGAAAAACTTTCTTCTACAGAGTTGACCCTGTTCAGGTTTCATGTCATTTCTTTCTTTTGGTAATGCCTGTCCCCTGGTTGGCTTGCCTCGGTTAAATAAAAAGATGCACTAAATAAAGTGATTGAAAGCACCAAATTAAAAATGGAAGCATAAAAAATGATTGATGAAAACGATTTTTGTTCCTTGCTGTCAAAGCAAGTGGAAATTATCCAATCTGCACAAATAATTGTTACCCACGTTGGCCTAAGAAAAACCATGGACCATATTCTTTAGTGTTACTACTTGTAATCAATCAAGTATGATGTTGCTGACTATCTATCCTGTTGCATGGAATGCCAACTCCACAAGCTGCATAGAATATAACAGGATACCAGCTAGTACGCCCTGGGATCATTTGGCACATGGTGTCAATAGATGTGATGGACCTCTGAGTGTCAGTATTGGGGGAGAAAAATACATCATAGTGACAATAGACCATATGACTAGATGGTTATAAATGAAAGTATTGAGCAAAGTGAATGCTAAAATCATGGTGAGATTCATCCTGGACCAAGTGGTGTACAAGCATGAATTCCCGCAAGTCTATTGAGTGCTAATGGAGCCTAAATTCTTATATGATCCTAAGGCTTAATGAACTGATGGGAATCTGGCGACTGGTGTCCATCCCATATCAAAAACAAGCGGAATAAAAGGAGTCAATGAAACGCTAGCTGTGACCCTGAGAAAGTTGGTTGCAGGGAGATTATTACCTGAGGAATTTATATAAGTTTGGTAACCTTCCCCTACAATAACAGTAATCATACAGCGAGATGGAAAACGCCATTTAAACTACTATATGGATGAAGGGCATCATAAACACCTATTTTAAATTCTTCCTTAGAACCAGCATTGAGAATGAGTCAATCAATACCTAAACCAACTGGCAAGTGCTATTAAAAACCTACAATCATAGGCGTTTGACCACCTTGAAGAAAAGGATTAAAGCAAAGATGACGGATGACAAAAAACTAGCAATACAAGGGTAACATGTGGGGGATAATGTAGCCTAATTTGCTTCACATGGTTTTGAAAGAAGAAAAAAGCTGGATACTTTGTGATTGGGTCCATTCAAGGTGATTACAAAGTTGGCAACTGATACATATATGTTTAAGAACATCATTGATGGTCATATAGTGAACTGGGTCCATGCTAAAATATCTAAATATTGAATCTAGGGGAATAATAAATTGTAATATTCCCAAGAGACCACTGAACCTAATAAAATAGGAAAAGTTCTGGTGTGTTGGTCAAGTCCCAATAGGGCACCACTGAACCACGATATGTGGTTGTCTTTTAAATATACTACTGAACTATAATAGCAGATTATGTTCAAAAATTGAACCTCTGAACCAGAGTAGGGAAAAGAAAATGATGAACCTCTGAACCTACTTATAGGTTAAGTCCCATTGCAAGAAAAAAAGAAAAATTATTACGCTTTATGAAAATATAAAAATGGTATAAGATAAAAAATCATAAAGACCAAACATAAAAAGATTAGTGCAAAAAATATAAAATATTGTTTTTTAGCATCAAAAAAATCTGGTTTTGTTCCCATATGTTTTAATAAGACCAACTCAGGCTGAAACTGGGTCTTCCATGATTAGTCCTGAGGCGCTGGAAGGAACAAGCATATTGGCAGGATCAGGACGGTTTGAAACTGGATCCATCAGAAAGAGGCTATAGTAAATGAAGCTCAGCTTAGGGAATACAGGGACCAAGGAATCAGGGAATCCACCTGAGAAGATACTCAAATGATGAAGTGTCGCATAACCCTGACCTGTGGGAATACAGGCTTTTCAGACCTTTTATCAGCAACAACACCTGAAATTGGCTAGCGTGGCATGGAGCTGAGGTACCTTTGCTCTGAGGAGGCGTCAGCGAGGAGGACATGGAAAAGAAACACACTAAGAAGAAGAATTACCCAGAGATTCATCAATCAAGGAAAGGTGCTAGACTACAAGAACTTAAATTTAAACCATGCTGGCGGACTCAGTAAGGATCAAAATAGTGTTTGCTTTTGGAGAACTTTCATTTCTGGATAATCTGGTCATTTGGGGGTTGTTGAGAGTTTGATATGCCCACATTATTCAGTTTAATTGATTTAATAATCTGCTTGTACACTAGGTGATTCATCCCACAAGTGGATATGGGATTTTTGAATACCTAAAATAACAACTATTTGGAGAAATATTCCTGTGAATATTTAGTAATTCGCCAGGTTTGGATATTCTGAATCACTAATGTTTTGTCAGGGATGACCCCTAATAGTAAATAAGTGATCAGGTCATTAATTGCAAATATTATTTAATTAACTTGTAGAGGTCAATCAGGACTTGTTGCCAATCGATGAAGGGGTTTATGAGTTGCTAGGCAAGTGATGCCGCCTGTGTAAGCAGCTTGCAAGTTAACTTTTTAAGTATTGAAACCTGCTATTATGGATGTAAGTTCCATTACCTAAGCAGGTTGTTAACCTAATAAGGGTGGCACTCTGGGGTTGAGAGAAGGCGTTGTGACACGTTCTTTATTTCAATCCTGAAGAGGTTGCATTGATAATCTGTGGAGGAATATGACTAAAATTAATGAGGAAATCATTTTTTGGAGCAGCCTTAGATGGAAAATCATCAGCAACAGCTGCTATTTCAAATTAGGGTGCCAACAAAAGATTTGGGCGCCAATTCCCTTATAAAATAACTTGATTTTTTAAATAAAGCATATATTTAGAGATAAGAAAAGCTCAAAAACTTAATTTTAGCTTTTATTTTTACTCTTAAGACTAGAGTTTGGAAGAATAAGAGATCAATCTGTCTATTTTAAAGTTATCACCACAGACTCTGCGTGATGAGAGAAGATAATCACTGAACCTAATCCTAGGTTAAGTTCTATCAGAAAAGGGAAGGCGTCCCTATCAATATTATAGAAGACCATTCAATATTAGGACAAGCACCAGTTTGGTGTTGAACCTAGTAATAATCTTGGCTATAAAAATTTTTTAAAATTATAATTGCTCCATACTATTACTGCCATATTCAAATAACTATCAACATAGACAACGCACATACAAGGATCCTGTGCAACTAATAAAGGTAGCTGAAACAAGTGACTATCATGAAAAAGCTAAAAGCTCCTTAAATTTAACTATACTGCTATAAAAAGCTATCCCTAGGTTTTTTATTTTACTTTAATGTTAGTAAACTAAAAATACAATTTATATAGTTAAGTGATGACAAGGATTTGATTAGTTCTCCAAAGCATATTTTTATTTATAACTAAAAACGTTGAATTTTACTAATTATCTTTGTGATGTTAGCTATTGACAACGTTTTTTAAACTATAAAACATCATTTAAATGATGTCAAATTTATCAGGCAGTAATTTATTCTTTAGTTTATAATATATATATAAATTATTATATTAAGAATTACCAATTTTTTACAAAAAAAATCAAAGAAGGCGTAGCTTTATTTGTATCAAAGTTTTATAAAGATGTATCTTCTTACTGTTATATAACCATCAGAAAATAATTTCATGAGCATTTATTACGCTCATCTTCCTGGAGGGATGGCGGGGAAGGACCCACATCACAATTTGGGAACAACCCGCTAGAAAAAGTGAAAAAGAGCACCATGAAGAATGAGGTGCCCAAGGGCCCAGGACTTGGGTTTACAAATTATGTTATCTGAGACCTCCTTGGGGTCAGAAAAAAGTAACAAACGTATACAGATATTTAAAAAAGAACAAGGGTTTATTACAAACCAACTCAGCCAACAAAGAAGGTTGTTCACAAAAAATCATTAATAAACAATTGAGGGTAATTATTAGCAATTGGGCTAGGCACTGTATTCTGTTGAATCAATAAATGCAACTCTGCAATTATTATGTTTTTAGCTAAAAGTTTTTGCACTTGAGTGATTTAATGTATTTGAATTTTCCTCAATTTGGAACATTATAAATTGAATGATTCTCAAAGTCTATTCTCCAACAAATTACAGAGTTCCATCATAGTTTTCAAAATAGCTGGTGCATTCTAATGCCGCAATTGTAATGCTCAACTGACCATCACATACACCCCTAGAATAAATTTGGGCTACTTTGCCTTTACCAAGAGTTGGTTCATGGTGTGCTTCAGGTAAGTCAGGCCAGCTAACTTAGTTATCTTGGCCTCATCACGCCCAGCCTTGACTTTAGATCTTTCACTTCTATCATGTAATGTATACATGATATTACCCTACAGTCTTTTTTTGAATCTCAACCACTTCTCCAGGGGCTTCATCCAGAAAAAGTTTTTATGAGCAGAAGCCAGTTTCATGGCGGCGGTACCTGATATAGGTTGGGTCCTGTTTTCTAAAAAAATGCCCATGAAAGGCATCAATTAGGTCTTGGGCATAAACACAATTGTAGTCTGGTACCAAATGTTTCCCGCCCTATTAACTCCTTTCAATGACACCAGGTACTATAGCCTTCTCCTTGTACGGCAAGAGTCTATAATATCCTCCACTTCCCACTCAGGTATTCTATCCCCAAGGTATTCTTCTGGGGTCTCTGGTGGGGACTCTCAAACAAGATCAACTTTCTTTTCATGGAACATGGTAAAGATTAAAACGATGGAAAAGATCTAACTGATACAAGGCATGGCCCACTTTTTCTGATAATGCAGTAATTCCATATCATCTTTGGTCCCATATTTTTGCATGGCTGCTAGATTGGGATATTTCTAACATCAAGAATCACGAGATACCTGTTAAAATTTGGGGGCTTTGCTGCTCGTTCACAAATAACCCATGATTGATACCTGCAAAGGTTCAGTATGTGCACACTTCGTGTTATCTGATGATATATGATATTTGATTGATGACAGTATGAAGCCTATTCTCCATAGTTGAATAGATGACCAGCTTTGGTCCAACGCTCAACATGTAAATCTCCTCAAAATGCTCCTGATGTCTTCAGTAAAGATTTATACCCTTATCTGCCTAACTTAATCCACACTCAGATTCTAGTTTATAGCCTTTCCTCTGGTGACACGAAGTCAGTAGCAATTCCCATATCAACTCATCTTCTCTTCTAAAGATCATCAATCCTTACTCTTTATCCTTATAAAGAGTCCCAAATTAAAGTTCACAAGTAATAATTTTCTGAAGATGAATATAACTAAAACCATTAATAAATTCAGCTAAAGTTGAGTTTTCTATGGTTTTTATTAAAGTGAATTATCAGGGGATTTCATAAAAAAGTTTGGTGCACAACCCTCAATTGGCGCCTCAGCCATGAAACAGCTGCCGTTGCTGGTGAATTTCCATTTGTCATCTCATCATCAATGGTCTTCCCCATCCTGTTTAGGATTCCTTCATCAGACATCCTCAAGATCTAAAAATGAAAAGAGTCAGAAAATGTGTTATTAACGTTTTCCACTCAATCCCAACAAACCAGCCATATTTTTCATATTACATGCTTAGATAATGGGACTTGTTACCCATTATGGCAGATTGTGAACCAACTGATCAATTTGCTAGTTGAAGTTGGCATCAATCACCTTACAACTTTCATAAAATCCCAATTGGTTGGTGATGAAACCCATCTGATAAAAATCAGTATACCTGATAGTTAATCATCAGTCAACTATCAGATGCCCCCATTTCATCAGCAAATATTCTGGCTGAGATATTAGGAATTCACCCATATCAATCCCTGATGGATTTGTACCAGGAAAATTACCTAAAATCCCCCAAATATTAATAACCCAAAATTGGGGTCACTGATATCCAATTCACTCGCTATAGGAATTTTCCCCTAGCAATCCATGTTAATCTAGATGGCTGGAAAGTTGGAAAAATCCCAATAATCCCCCTCCTTTTATGATAAGCCCAAACATCTCTTACCACCAATGCTCTCCTTGTAAATATTCATAGTTGCCTCCTAATTAGAGTTGACCCCTTTGTGTACTTTATTTATAACTTGGCGAAGTCCGTCACCACTTCAACCTTAGACCCACGGCTGGACTCCATATTAAGGGTGGGGTTAAGACCATAGTTGTCAAAGAATGGAGAACACCCAAATGAAGCATGACGGGCGTTGTTATAGCTAGTTTAGGTCATGGAAAGGTGAGAAGCCCAATAAGAATGGTCCTCAGCAGTGTAACGCTGCAAGAACTGTTCAAGACACCGATATACTCGTTTTCTGCCCATCAGATTAGGGGTGGTAGACAGTATAACGTCATGGACGAATCTGAAGAGATTTACACAACTCTTGCCAAAATATGGATGTTAACTGTGGTCCACAATCACTATTAGTACGGGGCACCTCATGGATGAAAACACGTGTGAGACATATAACTTAGCCATCTGCGCCGCTGTTACTATATTGTTACATGGAATGCAATGGATGGTCTTAGTAAACCGGTCCACTGCTACTATGATAGCATTGTACCCCTATGACAAGGGAAGTTAAACAATAAAATCAACTGAAAGGGAAGTCCAGGGTCATGCCTCTTTTTTTACTGGCACCTTCTAGCCCACAAGAGGCTGACAATTGGGTTTCATCCTATTGCAAACCAGGAATTCCGTTATAAACCTTGGCACATGTAAAGCTAAAGCCCTTCCAGTTATATGTCCATCAGATCAGCTTTAAAGTCTTTGCCTTTCCCAGGTGTTGGTATTTTTACCAGCTTCCAAAGATATCTTCTGGTTTGCTAGGGATAAGTCCTGTGGCAAATGAATTGACATCCGGTGATTTCAATTTTGGCTTATTAATGTCCATTGATTTTTGGGTAATTTGCTGGGTTCAGATTAATCAGGATTGATCCATGCAAAAGCTTAAAATCTTATTGGGCAGAGTTACTGACAAATTGAGGCATCTGATAGTTGATCTTTGATTAACTATTAGGTGCACTGGTTGAGATCAGTCAGGTTTCATCACTGACTGAATGGTAATTTAATCAATTTTTGTGAGGTGAGTGATGCCACCTGCAATTAGATAATCAACAGTTAGTTTGTGACCAGTTATAATGGAAAAAGGGTCACATTACCTAAGAAGGTCACTATCCAAATATTTTTGTTTGCTGTGATCAAACGGGAATGTTAGGGACATGTTTTCAGGCTATTTCCGTTATCAGGTCTCTGGGTTGTCCAACGGATAGTCTTTAATATAATGTAGAAGACCATTGACAATAGAGACTTTGCAGAAAAAATTAACAGCAACAGCTGCCGTTTAATGGATGAGGCGCCAACTAAGGATTTGAGAGCATAATTTCCCTATAAATTTCATAGTGTTTTTAATGATAAAGCAGATATCAATAGCAGTAATAATTTTTATTTATCTCCAGTTTAATATTGTTGTAGTACAATAATTGTTGAGTTTTTTGTGTGATAAAGAGTAAAGATTTGATTTCCTTAAAAGAGAAACAAACCTGTAAGGTAAGATTTCCACTAACTTAGCATGATGGGAACTAAGTTCAGGAACCTCTGAATCTGAGTGTGGATTTAGTCAGCTTGATAAGGAAGAAGTCCTTAATTGTTAAAATAATCAGTATTTTGTGGATCTTTCCAAGTTTAGCGTTGTACCACCAATCAACTGTGTTTATTTAGTCAACTACGGATAATATTCTTCATATCATTTTCGCCCATCTATCCATTACTATCAAGTAACTTTAATCGTGCACATAACTAAATCTGTGCATCTAATCTCTGGAAATGACGATCAAAAACCCATATTTCTACACCAGTTGCCTTACACTTAAACTATTGTGGTGTTTCTTAGATAACAGTCCTCATGAATGACGCTGCAGTACAAAATTAGCTTATAGATTTAAGTTAGTGGAAAGGTAAAAAACGAAAAGATGGGGCGAAATAGACCACTTTATCAATTTAGAAAGAGACATTATCTATAAGATGTGTTGGGGCGTGATGTAAAAGGGACCTTCTGGGCCCAATGTGATCAGGATCTTTCACAGACTTCCAGATCAAACACCTGGTTGGTGCCCTTATTTTTCTAAATCATCCTTGTGACTGTAGAGGTGGGGGTCGCGCCTCTTGAAGTTTGGGAAGTGTGAAAAGAATTCATAAGGCATCTCCATCAATTCTAGTGCGCGTAATGCTTCCTAAAAATTCCTCATAGCTTCCTTCAGGGACAGGTTTCATTTGCACTGGCTCGAGAGTTTACATTTCAAGGCTCAATCTGGGAGTAGTCATTTCAACTGGCTCATCATCTAAAATCCTGACAACGTCCCCCTCAAGATCTTGTCAGAGGGGGATATAGGGCCAAAGGAATTGGCTGTGTACTCAGTCTGCCACTGTCCCCTGATAGATAAAGCAATAAAGTACACCAAATTCATCTTTTAAACGACTTTAAAAGGTACATACCAAAGAACGGCAAGCTTGTTTTGTTGACCTCTAGTTTATGATTTTAGAAGAGAATGAGGTCACCTAACTGAAAAATTGGTAAGGAGGTCAGCTGATATTAAATTATGATGTCTCACTTTCTAAAGTAGTGACAATGACTTGCATGGCCAGGGTTTGAAGCCAGATAATTTTATTGGATAAGGCCCTCATAGTTGATTCAGAGTTCTCAGACATGGAGGTATTGAGTAGGGGCTGAACGCTACTTGGCAATTAAGGAACACTTTGATATAGAGCTTTGAAGGAGGACAACTTGACAATTTGGTGATAGCTTATTTGTAGGCAAGAAAGGTGCTGAGTAAATAATGGTTCCAGTGGGAAGGGTCAGAGGTTGCCATATTTTGTAGAAATAGAGACAAGGGTTCCATTAGCGCGTTCCACCACCCCATTGCTTGAAGGGGTATAAGGGACAATTAAACTTTGGTTAGTTCCAAAAAGCGAAGTAAGTGCTTGAACTACCAGTGAGGTAAAATTTAGTTTATTGCTGAAAGTAAAGCTTTCTGGGCATCCATACTTGGTGAAAATGAATCTGACAAAAATAAAGATTAGCTTTATCTGTGGCTGAAGGTACAGATATTGCTTTGTCCAATTTGGTCAAATGGTCCACGCCTAATAGTATATACTTATGTCTGCGTAACCTGGTATGAAGAGGGCCAACCTAATCAATGCTGCCAACATTATAGGTCTTGATGTTGCCATGATAGTGCGTTGATATCAGAGACTAGCTCGGTCCCGGGATCAGCATTTTATACAGGCGTCCAAAGCCTCTTGATTGGCTTTGACAATTCAATCCAATAACATCATTTCTTAACCATTATTGGGTCTTCTTTACTGATCCATGTCCCACAGCCATATGCAAATTTTATGATAACATTGGTGTGAGAAGAAATGCGGATAGAAGGGAGAATTTGTGATTGACTTTTCTTGTATATCATCTTTTCCATAATCTGAATATCTCAGGTCATATTCTAGAGCTTGGCTTGGACCACAGGAGTTTAACTCCCATAGTTTGGGCTGACAGATTAAATTTTATAGTCAGACCTCCTTGGGGTTCAGGACAGCCAGTACTGGAATCTTAAAGAGACCATTAAAACTTGTTGAATTGCTCCTGCACAATGGACTATAGTAAAATCGTAGCTCTTCAGACTAAAGGCCTATCGGGCTAACTGACCATCTGTATCTTTCATCTGCTGCAGTCTATAAAACGAAAAATGATCATTGAAGGTGGTAAAATGGGTGTCATAGAGGTAAGTATGGAAATATTTGATTTCTAACAAAATATTCAGGGATTGAGCTCAGTAATGTTATAGTTACATTCAGCCTTGCTCAGGATTTTGCAGTAAAAAGCTACTGGATGAGCGACATAATTTTTGTTGTGCTAGTCTAGGATAGCGCCTATGGCGACGTCACAAGCATATGTTAACAACAGGAATGGTCAATCAAACCGCAGGTGAACTAAAATAGGGTTATTACAAAGAGAGGTCCACAATGTATTAAACGTCTGCTCCTGTTCAGGCTGCCACTCTAAAGGCACATTCTTTTGTAGGAGATAGAACATAGACTAAGCCAAGTTTTCAAATTGAGGAATGAACTGATGGTAGTAGCCCAAAATTCCAAGGAATACTTAATTATCTCTGTAGCGTTGAGGGCGTGACTTCCCCTTGATGGAATTAATCTATCTGGGGTGGCTTGAATGCCTTTTTAAAGACCTTGCGTCTAAGGAATTACATCTCAGATTTGAAAGGGAGAACTTTAATGGCTTAAGCTTTATTGTAGCTTTTTGAAGGCGGAAAAATACTTTCTATAAGTGTTCCACATGAGTGCTAAAGTTTTAAAAAGATGGTGATATCAGCAAGGTAAATGAGGACACAGGGTAGTTTCAATTCACCTTATATTCTATCAATGGCGCGTTGAAAATTGGCGGGTGCGTTGAGTAGGTCCTGGGACATTCTCGTGGGTTCAAAAAGACCTCATTAACTATATCCCACACTTGGCTCAACTTTTTAGGTGCGAGCTCTAATTACTAATACTTGCTAGCTAGATCCATAGTGGAAAGTCTTGTGACCTGGAAAGAAGCGGAGAGAGACGTTAATTTGGAGCAATGTATGACTATCCTTTAAAATGGAGATGAGTTATAAATATTCCATCATCACATGATGACTGCTATCCTTTTTTAACCATTAAGTGAGGGTAGGCCAAGGTCTATGAAAAGGCACCAATACTCCAGCTTCCAATAGTTGTTTAAGCTCAAGGGCCTTCTGAGTTTCCTTGACCTTGTTCTTTCAGTAGGTTCAAGACTGAATGGGGGAGCATCCCCAATCTCTACATGATGTTGAACATATTCATTTTTCCAAAGTCATAGGTAGAGGTTGAGAAGAGATCTAAGTATCCCTCCAATAATTTCTCAACCTGACTCTGCTGTTCATTATTTAGATAATGCCCAATACTGGTATTGATTAGAGCTACTGATGGGGATGCTTCCAAACCAAAATTTCTTAGACACCCAAAACTGAAGGTTTTATTGACAGCCTCCTCAGATAGGAAGCAAACATAAGCAGGTGGGGTACTAGGGACCACTATCCTGGATTTTCAATAAGGTTAGCCAACAACACTGATATGGATACCACATAGGCAGGGTCTAAAACTCTTGAACAAGTTATGAACTCCTTGACCAACAGTTTATCTAGACCTCAAATCTCCAAGAGGATCCAGAGGACATATTGACATGAACTTAAGTGTTGACAATGACATGGGACTTTGTCAATTTAGTGGTCCTCTTGGGCAAATAAGTTATCATGCCTTTTTGGCCATAGACCACATGGGTGGCATCCATATGCGATAGCCCCTTACATGATACTCAAGTTGGTCAATTTTACTTTCACTTTATAATATTCAATCCTGAGCTTTGACTTCTGCTTTAGCATCACATGAGGTTTTAAGACCTCTGGGTCCCAGTGTTTCAGCAATAATAAAGATCCCTCATCACAACATCGATGAATCCCCCCTTGGGTTGGGACCATCTAGTACTAAAAAAAAAAAAAAAAGATCCCTCATCATAGTGCACTATGGGCAATTAGTCTCAGAGAAACTGAGACCCAAGGAGAAGGTCATAGTTCGGGTTATCTAATGCAATGGCAGGGGTAATTACAGAGATCTTTCAAAAGCAAATGGGTAAAGAAGACTAGGCCCCAATGGACTGAGTAAATTGCGGCCCAGACATGTTGCATTCATGTAATATGGCAAGTCTAGAGCGATATTGATGCGTTTCATCAGTATGGATGAAATGACAGTTATTGAGAGCCACTGTCAACATTGGCGGGGACAGGTATATTATGCACTCAAATAGCCACATGAGTAATCAAATTTCTGACCAGCTGAGGTAGTGTGAGAAACATAGGAGATTTATCAGAAGAAGAGTAAGCATTATCAGGTTCTTATTATCATTGGGCACAAAAACTTCTACTTCAGGTATGACAATTCTAGACTCATTAGAGTTCACTGATTGATCTTGGGATGGCACTAGGATGTCAGCAGGAAGTTACTTGTCCTTAAAATTGACAGCTCTTTTTCCAGGCTCCTTGGCAAGTCTTTACCAATAAGTCTTAGCACTGTGATGGCATATAGTACAATAGTTGCATTGAGGTATGGGGTTTTTGGTTTTCAATGACGTGTACCTGCTGGCGGCTGGAAAATATGGATGTGGTAGTATTATGATGCAGAGTAGTTGCAGATATTTGATAAGCACTTCCTTAATTCCTGAATGAAGATAAAACCATTCTCCTGGAAGATCATATCCATTCGAACTTCAGTATAAGATTCCAACTCAGAGATGATGCAGTTATGGCGCCGTCCAAAGGTATGCAGTTGGTGGTGACCTATGGCTGTTCTTGGGCATAGAAGCGTCAGGCGAGCTCCACAGGGCTTTCTCCTTTGTTCAGGTAAATTTCCCATAATCGCTTGCTTAAATTAAATCAAAAGTTTGATTGCTTTGAGACTCCTGGAGCAGGGCAGTACAAACTTTTTTCCCAGTTGTAACTTTCCTTTAGATGGTAACTCATAATCACTCAGGTGGTACTCTTCAGATAGAAGTGAATATGCGTCATCTTTTGTCTGTTGGTAGCCTCTTCCATGGAGCTCTCATAGGCGTATAGGAAGGAGACAATGCTTTACTGGACGGGTATAAAATTCTCCTTAGAACCAGGTTCTAAAATTAGTCACAATAGGAGTGGAAAGGGTATTGGCACCAGGAATTAATGCAGTATCAGGAATTTGGTTTCTGCATAGTTATGAGGAGCCTGTTGATCCAGTCATCATCTAAAATTCTCAGTCTCCTCTTGTTTATTGTCCCAGCTTCAGTTTAAGGAGGTATTGGAGGCCTTATGAGCCTTTTCTCTTTTGATTCCTTAATGTCAGCATGCCGGAGAAGCAACTGTCTCTCTAGGCTATTCAGGTGGGTGTCAAACTCTTATCAGGTTTTCTTAAGTTGGGTGAAGCAATTCTCTGTGAGCTTGTGAAGGCGCTAAAATCACCCGTCTCATCTGACAAGGCCTCAGTTGAGACTCTAGGGGTTAAAAGGTACTTTGTCCACTTGGAGCTTGCAACCTTGAGCCACATTATGTATTTGATCCCATAAAACAGTGAGAACTGTTAAATATACTTTTTCCAGATTTTTCAGGGATGTCAGGAGTAGGTACAGTGGATCTGGAAAGTCTTTGAAGCCCATGGGGACCTTTAGGCCCTTTGAAGCTCTCAGGGTCTTTTGGACCTTCTGGACCTTGATGCCCTTTAGACCTTTGCTCCTTAAGGTGATGTTGCAATTGCTAACTCTTGATATTGCTATCATAAGTTCTTCATGAGGTCCTCTTTGTTTAGCACTAGTGGTGCCCAACCCAAAAAGGGGGAGTCGTCAAACAGCTTTATTTGCAAATGGGCTAAACAAAGGGATTATTAGAAATAAAAAAATCCAATATGGCAGCTCAGCTAACAGCCTTGGAAGCCATATCAGAAGGAGAGGAAGCTTTTGGGGAAACTTTTGTCCAGTGCCCACTTTAGCTGGCAGATCATGGAGGACAACATTAGGGTAGAAGCATCAGAGACTGTTGTATGGTTGACTGGACCTAAATCGTCAGGTAATTTAATAGGGGAAATAATAATATTGGCTGATGCTAATTTATTATATATCATATCAAAAAAATCAGTGATTATGGATCATCATATCCTAAGTATATCCAAACTTGGGATTTGTGGCCTAATGATTCCATTAAATAATATTTGACTATGATGACACAGGCCTGGATGCTTGGTTAATTAAGTCAGACTTAATATTTGGCTTGATGACTTGGTCATATGGGCTTTGTTGGTCTATGTCAAAATTAGTTTTAATTTTATCAATTTTTAATTAAATTAATTACTAATTAATGGTATGAATTGCCTTGGTATGTGTTGCCAATTTCATGAGAGGAGCATTAATTCAGCTATTTGCAGACATGTCAAAAATGCTGTATTGAGATATTTTGAATTTGACACTGACCCTGAGGCTATGTAAGATGCCTTCAAGTCAAAAAAGTTGTAGACCCTCGGATCAACTATAAAGTTTTTCTTTGGCTAAGTGCCATTGAAAATGAGGTGTCATAGGTAAGATGTAGTTAACATCAAACCCTATAAATTATCTCCAAGTTGATGCAAATAAAGTACAATCCATTTATTACTAAAATTAATTATTTAATATATAAACTTTTTGTATTTAATACTTTTCCACAATGTTGAGTTGAGAGATTACTTAGGATCAGGGCAGCAAGCCATTGTCCAAGTAACGACAGAAGAATATGGCTTCAAAGTGCTATTAACAAGGAGTTAATATCTTAACTATTGTCACTATTTGGTCTTTTGTTATACAATAGATGCTTGAAACTCCACCTTACTACAGAAGAAGAACCAACAATATGAAGTAGGACAAAAACTTAAATAGTGACATGAGGCATAAGGCATAAGGAGATAGAATTGTGGATTTTCTTTATTAATGAGGCCAGTAGTTCCATTGCCTTAACGTATTAAGCAAGTTGATGCTCAACAAAAGCAATGAGAGCAGGTACACAAGTGAATGACAAGATGCAACAGCGGGTTTTGGGATAATTGGGGTCAAAATTAGAAGTTTTCTGCTCATCGATGCTGTTAAAAAATCGACTATGGGCTCTGTTAGGTGGCAGGCTAACCAGTATGAAGACTGGTTAGACCTTGCCATTTCACCTTAGGTGACGGGGCCAGCAGCGCTGGCTAACCCCTTGGCGTGTTACCCGCGCCATTTGGGGATCCCCTAGCCTAAACTCCAACCAACAAAATAAATAATAAACTTATAACAAAAGGTGGAATAGGCAAAGGGAGATATTAGTGAAAGGGAAGCGCCATGTATTTATACTATTTACAAAAGGGCTACTGCACCCACCGCCGACCTATTGGCTCTTCCACTGGTTCTTCCAGCCAACCACTCTTCTTCTTATATTACATTATTCTCTTCCCTGGCGTCGACCCTCTCACTCCATCCTTCCCAATGTCTGAATTAGTTTTTGTTCATCCTCAGCCTTAAGTCGCCAGTGAGCCATATAAATAATTATTCTAAATAAATGTCAAATTTGGATTCAATCTTCAAGTTGATAACAATGTGCTGGAAACAACTCTAGTCACTTGCTTGACTCAGAATATCTCAGCATCTCGCTGACATCTATTCTTGTCTTATCTTAATTAATAGATTATAATAAATGAGGCACCAGAAACAACTTCAGCCACCTCAAACTCATAATTGTTGGATCCACCAACATCAGATTATCAGGCAGCGAATTTATAGATGAACAATTGGAGCGAATACATCAGCTTTCCACCGGAAATCCCACAATGGGCCATGAATGGCAGTTGGCGTTGAACACTGATTCTGCAACTGATATCAAATGGATCATCCTCAGCTATTAGTCACTGATGATCCTTATACTAATTTGGTGCCAGTAATTGGCCCCACTTGAACCTACTTCCAAACTTGGCAGAATACTAGTTTTGGCTCAACCCAAATTGGAGAGCAACGAACTAGCAATCATACCAAATAACATGAAATTCAGTCAATAAGTCATTCCACCGTGATTGGACATCTCATACCAAATAACAATAAATCATTGGAGGATTCCATCTGGTTAAAATTCTGACAAATGCAGATGCAGCTTGCACCAAAACCCAGCTCCTCAATCTCATACTTCGCATCTTCCTCAATATAATGGGGGAAATTGGGGATAGGAATACCCTCAACCAGGGTTTCCAATGCCCCATGGAGTTGCTGGTGGAGTAGAGTGTTGGCAGGATCAGCAGCGGCTTTGACTGCCATTTTATTAATACTTTATAAATTGGATAACTTTTTTAGGATGAAAACAGTGGGGGTGCAAATTGGGAGGATTGACAAAAACTTCCTCCAATGGAAAATCCAGTTTGACGCTATACAGCCAGTCACTATTGTCAATCCAATTGAGAATTCAAAAGGATTCAATTCAGCTAACTCTGGCCCATCCACCGGAGTTAGCACGTTAGCTGCACCCAATTAGCCACAAACTTTTGACCATGGCAGATCAGCTGAAACTGTTTCAGCCATTGGCTCAGGTTGGCATAAATTGAACAATTTTATAAAAGTTTAAAATTTTGATTGGCTGAAGATTTGGAAGCCATGCCAGAATTCACCAAGGTTGGGGATGGGAGAATTGAGCCCCACTCAAAAAATTTGGGTGTGGTTGCAGCTGAGCTGACATTGGGGGGAGTGGTGGAAGCTGCGGAGGTGGAAGCTGCAGGGCACTTGCGCTTTGAGTGATCAAGCTCAAAGCACAAGGGGCAAATGGCGTGGCCATTCTTGACATGTGGCCAGAATGGGTGATCAGGGGCAGATATGATCATCTGCAGGGGGGAATTATAAGGTTGGTAATTGCAATGGAATGGGTAGATTGTCACAAACGTGTATGGCCCTGACAAGCGATTTACTCCATTTGGAACCATGAATTGCAACATGGGGTCTGCGCCATAAATGGCCAAACCCTCCATGAGCTCATGGTGGAGGCGTTTGGGGGAAAGGTGGGAGGGTAACTCAGCGAACTTGATCACTGAAGTGGCTTCATCCAGGAGCCTGGTGCAAATGGTAGGAAGGGGAATATTTTTAAATTAATGGCAGCTTAGATGCTGCTGTTGCTTTGGCCTCAGATCAGAAATCAAGGTCGAAATACCCCTTAAAGGGGTGGAATTATAATGAAGCCAGTGGGTTAAACACACTGTGGCCATCTCAATGATGGTCACACTTGCATTTGGGAAGAGGTTTCCATATTTTACCAAAGGCTGGAATGAAAATTGCTCTGTGGGAGCATTAAAGGGCTTTGGAGCACCGCCTGGGAACTTGCAAGATGGTGAGCCAGGTCCCAATGGGGGACATACACCCAGTAGCAATAGAGTAGGTAGCAGATACAGCCAAGGCGCACTTTGGTAGCGGCTGAAATATGCCAGATGGCGGCGCACCACCACCCCAAGCTGGGGCAGCATGCGTCAAGAACATTACATTCATAAACTTTGGCTAGATTGAGCAGCAATTTTTTGTACTTTTAAAAAAATCAAATTGGCTTTGATTTTGATGTCAAAGCAAAAGAGTGTTAAGAACCTGCATGAGGTCCTCAACTTTATTAAAGTGATGATTCCAGGCTGCCTCAAGGAGCTGGGCATACTGATGAATATGGTCCTTAATATAGCCTAAAATCCGCTATCCAACACTGCGTTTTGGTTGTAGGCCTCATTGATCGATTGGCGATTAATTACAATGGCTTCCCAGTTAACTCAAATGAATGAAGATGCTGAGTTATAGAAATGATAATGGTGGAGTATATGGCTTGGGTAAGCCCTATTTGTTGAGAGACTGCGTGGTGATGCAATCTGACAATTTGTATGAGGTAATGTATTAAGATGGACAAAATTCTGGAGGTAGCGTTTGGTACCCAGAACCAATCTCTCGCTGAAATTATAGCAAGGTATATAAATCCCGCTTTATGGAGGCACTGAAGAGGAGTGACTGGAATGGCATTACACATAGTAGATGCCATTTAGTAACTGTTGTATAATCTTGTCAAGATTCTCATATTGAAGTTGGTACTGAATATTGTCAATGGATGGTAGAAGTAAACTGGAAAGTGGCCCAAAATCCTAAGCTTTCAGGCTGCATGGGAATTCCTTACTATTGTGAGGCGTTAATTCATTGAGTGACGTTCTTGATCAATTAGTAGGTTTATTTTCTCAAGTGCCAATATTCTCCGTTTTTGTGATAGACATTTTCATATAAACAGCTTGGAGCCCACTATAGTGAGCACATCTTTACTTTTGCATAACAGTTCCCATAATTGATGCTTAGGTTCAAAAATGGGCTCAAAGTTGTAAATTAATGGAGAGGTCAAAAACAAAGAGATTGGAATAAATAGACTATTTTTAGTTAAAAATGTTGATATTTTTAGGATTAGTTGAGACATGGTGTCAAGGGGACTTTTGGGGCCTGGTATTATTAGGATTTTTACAGCCTTACAAATGACTGCCTGGTCAACGCCCTCGTTGTTATGCACTGTCCTCATAACCGCAGAGGCAGGTTTTCGCGCCTCTCAAGTTTCAGGAAGCGGGGAAGGAATTCTTAAAGGCATCTCCATTGATTCTGATGTGTGTGATGCTTTCTGATAGAAACACTCATTGGTGCCTTCAGGGGTAGGTTTCATTTTCACTGGCCCAATATTTGTTTTATCAAGGCTCAATTTAGTAGTAGTGATTTAACCTAGCTCATTGTCTTGAATCACAACAGTGTTCTTTTAACACTTACAAATATACCATTACTGCAGGAACCCATAGACGCCCCTGGAACCATATCATCTCATCTTTTACATGGTACCCCTTGGTTAATTTCTTCTGATTCAGCTTGCATTTGCCAGTACCATAGTATATTCTGCAATAATGATTGGGAAAGGACATTCTTTATGAACATACTATACTCCTTCAGGTGTTCCAGTGAGTCACGAGCCATTACAAATTCAATAGTATTGGGTCAATCAGATACCACTTTACCGGAAGAATCACCAAATGGGTGTTGTGCAACTCCACCTCCTTGGGACCAGGGGCTAACTCATGGTTTTGACTCAAAGCTTCAGCCAAACTAATCTCCTTGCCCTTCACAAAAATCAATAAGAGAAATAAAAATGGGCAAGGTAACTAATGCCACCAGGTTTACTATGGGATTAAAATATGAGCTTCTCATTAGCAAAATAAGGTTCAACTAATTGTCTGGACGCTGACTGACTTAAAAGAACTATGTAGATGATGTCACCAATAGGTCAGCGCTTCCACTATCGCCATAAGTTCTTTTCCATATACAGTGTAATTTAACTTGGTAAGAACAATTTTCTAAGAAAACACCCCAAAAGATGCTCACTCCATATTTACCTACCTGCAAGAGTGCAGTAACTATGGCAAAGTTGGAGGCATCTGTGTCCACTAAAACTCCCTCTCAGGTTCCACGTGATGATGAAACTGAAGTGGACAGAATAGTAAACTTCACTGCTTCTAAGGCACCTTCAGTGAAGAGGACCACTGAAGAACTTTGGCATCTCTAGCCCTATATAAAGGCGTCACAACCTCAGAAAGTCTTGGCGTAAACTTTTTAGGAAGGTGCAAGCCTCTAAAAATCTCCTCAACTCCTTAAGCAAGGTTGGCATGTGTTAGGAGTGTGGCTTTAACGCTCCAGATCCAGTAGATGTGTGGGCGAGGGCCCACCCTACTGATACAGAACCCTCTGCTGAATAAAGAGAGGTAAACAAAGCACCACCCAGAAGGATGTTGCACGGAAGGGCCCAAGCAAGGACGGTACTTATTTCATTAATTTAAAATCTTGGAGGTTGGCAAATAGGACTAAATAGGTGCACATAGACAGAATAAAATGAACGGGGTTTTTATTAAACCAGACGACCAATGAGGAAAGTTGGTCTCAAGAAAATATAATTAAACACTGGTGGGAAGTCGTCAATCTTAAGGGCTGGTGATAAGCCCAAATGGACCAATAAACGCACAGTACCATCCAAAAAAGTACTTTAAATCAAAATAATCTAAACTTTAGTGATCAATTTTAACTGGATCCTACCCAAATTAGTAATACTTTAAATAAAACATGTTTCTTCTCCGTTCCTCAAGCAACTGAATCGAACCATCTACTTTTGTAATGTATCTGGTGCATTTGAATCCCTGGCTGTATGCTGGGTGGAGCATCACGCACATTCCTAGGACCTACTGGGCATATCTTGTCCATACCTAATGTTGATTCAGGGTATGTTATAAATCAGAAAGGCCTTGCAACATGACCTTTTTGGACTCATGAAGTACAGCCTTGTAATCACAATTGGTGCCATCAATTATGTCATCAAGACAAGACATTACACTCTCGTTTTTAATGCTCCACCCCTCCTCTAGAGGCTTGCCAGCGTATAGTTCTTGTGGG
Organism: Massospora cicadina; assembly: GCA_022478985.1. Taxonomy (NCBI): domain Eukaryota; kingdom Fungi; phylum Entomophthoromycota; class Entomophthoromycetes; order Entomophthorales; family Entomophthoraceae; genus Massospora; species Massospora cicadina. Next base: position 45,870 of record JAKSZP010013702.1, read on the forward strand.
CAGGGGCCAGCTATATGGCAGTGATGGTTTGCTTTGACTTGGGTCCTGAAGCAACAGGGAAACGCTTGTGGAACACGCATTTAGCCTTGGGCATGGGCGCAATCCTGCGCTGGTACCCAATTCTATACAACCACATCAAATCCCTTCCAGGATACCTGGTACTCAAGTCTTTTTACACGATGAGAAGCTGCAATCTCTTTTCCTCCCACTCTGGCGCCCCATTGACAAGATAAGCATCTGAAGACACTAGTGGGGGCCCTCAAATAACGTCAACTTGTCTTCATGGAATGTTGCAAGAACATGGAACGAAGAGGTAGGATTCAACTAGTTTAAAGCGTGGCCCACATTTCTGATAATGTGGTAAGGACATATACTCTTTGGTCCCAGTTTTTTACATGGCTACTTAATCATGTTATTCCTATCATCAAGCATCACAACATCCTCTTCCTTGTATGCAGGACCTACCCATCTTTTTCAATGGCGTTCTCCTTATAAGCTTGCATTGCCACCTCCAAATTCGTGGTAACTCATGGTTTACTTTCTTAATAATTTTAGAAAAGTCCACCACCACTTCGACTTTGGATCCACAGCTAGGCTCCATGTTGAATAGGGGTTAAACCAATGGTTGTCAAAAAATTGCAAACGTCTGATAAGCTCATGTTGAGTGTTGTTATAGCTAAACTGAGTCATGGAAAGGTGGGAAACCCAATCTGAATGGTCCGCGGCATTGTAACACCACAGGAACTGTTCCAAGCACTAGTTCATTCGTTCAGTCTGTCCATCTGATTTGGGGTGACAGGCAGTTGAACGTCAGGGGCGAATTTGAAGAGTTTTACGCAACTTTTCCCAAAAACAGAGGTAAAATTGGGCCACAATCACTAATTATCTTCTAGTGCACCCCATGAAGGGCGAACACATGAGACACAAGAGCTAGTCATCTCTGCTGTGGTTACAGTGGTTCTGCAGGGAATAAAGTGGGAAAATTTCGTAAAACGGTCCATCACTATCATTATTGCATCTCAATCATCAGATGCAGGTAACTCCACAATGAAATCCACCATTAAGAAAGTCCAAGGCCCGTAAGCCTTTTGAACTTTACCAACAACCCCACGAGGATCTGATGATTTTTTTATTTGGTTGCAGACCAGGCACTCCTTACAAAACCTAGCAACCTGCGCAGCTAACCCCTTCTAATTATAAATATGGAGAATTAGTTCTAGAGACTTCGCCTTCCCAAGGTGTTCAACTGTGATTCTGTAAATATGGAGACTCAACCTCTTGGGTTGGACTGGGAAAATGTCCTTATAGGAAAAAGAAGGGAGCGAATGCCTCTATAGAGCCCTTGGCTCAACTGAGGGACTTGGGATATGTGTTTTAAGAACGTTGGGTAACAGCATTATCCCAAAGGATCCCTCCACAGTATCCCCTTTGCTGATTCTTCCCTTATTAAAAAGATAAAGGAGGTTTGCAGGGAGGTAATTCAGGACAGAAGTAATCAATAGCACCTCTGCCCTCCCCTAGCCTCCACCCCGCCATCCCTCACTTCCCTAAAAAGGAAGAAAATTGCCCTCAAAACTCAGGAAATGGTTCTTGAGTAAGGAAAACTGGTCTAGAACACGAAACCCAAAATTCTGGGTCCAGGCATGCCAATCTGAGTTGAGAATCCATTCTCAAAAATAAATTTCTTTTTATAAAAGTTGGTTGAATTGACACTTGTAAAATCCAATTCTGTCGCCCTTTTGATCTAAAAAAATCCGCTCAACTTTGGATCAGTAAGGGTCCCTCCCCTGGCGGATCAGGGAATTACGTTGCCTGAGATTTTACAACCTAGTGCATAAGCTAGCTGACGACGCCCCAAGCCCAGACTGAGTACCCATAAGTACGTCAGCCGCCCCTGTCCAGGAACATTCATGTCTCTTTTTTCCCTATTTTGCATTTAAGGTAACTGCTTCTGGAAGTGGCAGTTGTCAGTCAATTTTCACTTTTACGTTTAAAATAAGGTTGATCTTTTACCCAAACCTACTCCACGGACTATGTCTCTTTTTCAATATACTTTCGCTTAACCCAGCAAAGGACGCAGCGATCTGCAGTTTAGGGCTGATGGTCGTTTAGTGGGCCCTCTATGCCATTGATCTAGTGGCCCACCAAATGTCAATCATGATGAGCAAAGATTTTTCTGTGGGCATGCATCATTAATCCACCACTTACCAAAAAAAACTTTTGGATCCACCAAACCCTTTGCAACAATCTGCTATCTTTTGGCATTCAGCAGATAAGCTAAATGTCCGCCTCCATCTTCATGAAATAGTTGGAGAAGTTGGACTAATAAAACTCACCAAGTTGCTAGTAAATTGGTGCAATTCAACGGTGATTAGGCCATCTCTACTAATTGCAATTCTCTATTTGGGGGCCATAAATGGCTGTCCTCACAACCGCAAGGTGGTAACCAGGCACCAGATTATCTTTACCATCTCATCACAAACTAATATGACCTAAATAACTTGTTTAAATTGATCCGTCATTCTGATAACATTCCCAACCCCCCAACCCATCGTGAAGACCCTCAACAGGCGTGAGGCGTATCCTAAGGGCTCCCAACAGTTGAATCGATTTGATTTGATTCATTTTGCAAACCCAATCAGCATTTCGAAAATTTGTAAAATTTAAATGATTTTCAGAGTTTTTTATGATGAACCAGTACCAGAAGATTTGGAAAAGCCTAGTCACTAACTGCAAACCCAAAAGGATTAGTCATTTTCCTTGCCTCTCCCACCCTTGGGAGATGCCCCTACAAGACTTGCGGTTGCCCCTATTGCAGCCATTTTGTTTTCTATGGTGCCTTGGGTATGTTCTTAAATTTTTATTTCCCTCACAATAATCATAGCACACCTCCTACAAGTGATTAAAACTTCTATGCCATTGTCATTTTGGGCTTTCCACTGGGTTGTTACTCACCCATATTGGAATCCCAGGCTTACTTTAATTAATAGGTTTCATGATAGATCCCTTCAATATGGTCCTGGATGATTTCCAGGCAAAGAGATCCAGCGGAAACTCATAGGCGTCTTTGAAGCCACACCATCTCGTCCTTCACGTGGTAACCTCTGTTAATATATTCTTGTTTCAACTTGCTTTTGGAGAGGACCATAGTATATTTTGCTGACAAGGGCTGTTAAAGGACCACCTTTCTTAGCACACCATACCTTTCCGCATTTTCCAGAAGGGCAAGTCCTGACACTTGTGACATAGGAAAATGATGTTGTGACACAATATCACCTGGCAGAATCATCAAGTTGGTGTTGTGTACCTATAACTCCAAGGATCTGGAGCTAATATGGGGTTTCAGCTCAAATAATCTGCCAAACCATTCTCCTTGCCCTTTTAAACTCATAAGAAAACAAAAATCTGGCCAAGGTTTCATTCCAAAAGTTTGCATTGGGGTCAAGATATGAGTTGCGCGGTAGTACAGCAAGGCATGGTGATATGTACAGACGTGGAATGGTAGGGATGATCCATGAAAATGATGATGCCAATAGGTCAGCGTCTCAACAACTGTTAATAACTCTTTGACATAAATGGCGTATTTTAACTCTGGTAAAGACATTTCCTGGAAAAATATCCCACTGTATGCTCTATTCCATCTTCACCCGCTTGTAATAAGTCAGATGCTATGGTGAGGTTGGTGGCATCAGTAGCAGTTACAAACTCTTTTTAAGGATCTATATGGAGAAGGAATGACGTGGACAACTGAGTGCACTTTACTGCCTGGAAGGCATCATGCAAAATGGGGGACCAGAGGAGCTTTATTTTGCTCATCTCTCCTTATAAAAGGGCGCCACCACCTCAGAAAGATTTGGTGTGAAGCTTAAGGAACATACAGATCCCCAAACAAACTCTCAATTCCTTGATCAAAGTTGGGTTGTATCATTAATTAATCGCATTCTCTTTGTCTGGAGTTATCATGTGGCTTTGGTAAAACTTGACGTTGCCCAGGAAGGTGACCTATGTTTTGAATAGCTCACACTTACTAAGTCAATGTAAGGTCAGCTGCCCTTAGCCTATCCACACCTGCTGAAGGTGTACTTCATGGGAATCATAATCAGGGGAAAACACCAGAACATCGTTTATGTAGGCCACCGCGCATACATCCAGATGGTCCCCCACAGCTGCATCTATATGGCGTTAAAAGATAGCCAGGCGTTTTTAAGCCCAAAGGGCATAACCCAAAACTAGAAAATTCCTTTTCTGGTACAGAATGTGGTTATACACTCCTGGCTTTTCTTAATCTTGATCTGATTGAACGCGTTTGAGAAATCCAGTTTGGAGAATACTTTTTCCTTCTCCACATAGCGAGCAATCTGTGAGTCACTAGAATGGGATGCAATTCTGGTGTGGTGACATTGTTGAGATTCCCATAATTTACGCATGGGCGTTGGGTACCATTGTCTTTCTCCACAAAAAGAAGTGGAAACATAAGGAGATGTAAGCTGAAACTTCGCGCCTTTAGCTAACTACTCCTTAACCCACACCTCCAAGGCAGCTTCCTCACTTGTTGTCAAAGGGATGGTTGGAGAATATGTATGCACCAGATCAATTGGAAATTTGAAATCGCAATAAAGCTCTGAATAATCTGGCAGTAACTTGGCTGAACCCGCATCAAATGAATATTCTAGCCCCTCCAAACAGGAAGGTAAAGGCACCTCCAGAGAGGGCTTCAGCAACGGAGCAATACTGAGGGTTTGGATCTTGGTCCAGTGGGAAAATCTCCCTGAGAGTTAGCTTCAGACAAAGGTACAACTAATTTGTGACCATTCTTCAATGCTAAGGGCAAGGTATTGTATTCAAAGTTAGTTCTGGCGTCAAACTTTCTCCGCCACACTAAACCCATAGTAATGGGGTACAAGAGGTTTTATTTCTTGATAGCGATCAGCTAAATGATTTTTCCAACTTTATAGTCCACTAACCCCAGAACCTTTAGCTTGGAAAAACCTTATGAAGCCCCTTTCATAACCATACCTCCTGGAAAGAAATTCAACTTGAGGTAATCAGCATGGTCTTGAGCAATAAAATTCTCAGAGGCTTCTGTATCCACCAAAATAGGTGTGCTGATTTTCCCTAGAAGGGATGAAAGGGTATCAGTTAAAAATTATCCAGAATGGTCTTTTTTAAAAGCAAAAAGTGCTAAACCTCACCATAAAAACCTTCATTAGGGCTAAGTAGGCCTCCAGGATAAGTTTTTGCATCAAAAAATGTAGAGGGATAATTGGCCAAACTCCCTACTGAGGCCACATATTCCACCATATCTTCAGCAGTTGCAAATGCATTTTATTTTGAAAGCAACTCTATCATCACCTCCTATGTTCTGCGGATCATGGTATAGCTTTCAAGCATGGGTTTTGCTGTGGTGATCTGGTATACAGAAATTGGTTCTGTACTAGAGCCACAAGAGATTATATTTGGCTCATTTTTATTTAATGAAAACGCGTTATAAAAAGCGTTTTCTGGCGTAAATTACAACATATCCAATTTGGTGTCCAGTTGTACATTATTATTTAAGGCCATTAACCCCAGCCCTTCATCAATGACCCTGCCTGCACTGTCCAAAAGCAGTGCTAATAAACTCAATTTAATTATCCCGTTTTTGTTATTTTTTGATGCTGTACTCTCCCAGACCTCAGATTCCGCTGAAATAGGGAGGAAATGGTGTGGAGTTCTGCCCCATTCAAAGAAAATCATTAGTTGCAGGCGCTATATTTATAGGGGAAGTGGCAAGTGACATCATTATGGCAGAATGTACTGAGACGTTTAATTTAAATTGAGTTTGGACCCCTGTGCGCCTTAAAGTCTCACCAAAAATGAAGGAATGGAAGGATAAGATTCCTCCTTTTTCAAAGGTGTGCATGGGTTTTTGGGCCAGTATTATAGGGGCCACCCTGGTTGAAACAATGAAAGACAAATTACCTAGTCCCTTTAAGGTTGGGGCATGGAAATTAGCCCAAAAGTTTTAATAAGATGAACAAAGCCAGTGGTGGACGCTTGACTTAATCAAGTGCCCATCACATTGGCTTCCAAAGCGGCATGGAAAAACGAAATTTAAAAAACGATGGACACAGGTAAGCCCAAGACATCAGAAGATTTATAGAAATAAGGACACAAAATGACTAATACTACAGTGCACAAGTGACCCATGGGAATTTTTGAAAGCTGTGACGGTTGAGGTTTTGCCTCAACATCACATTACACTGATCTTTGATAAGACAGGACAAGCTGTTGTGAAAGATAAAGGGAAAGAGAGCATTAGTCTTGACTGGACTCAGGTTGGGACTGAGACTGGGGAAGGGCGGCGGTTAGATGTTTTGTCAGGCCTAGAGTTGAACCAAATGGTTTTGAAGTGGGTGGTTTCTAGGTTAAAGGTAGATTCAAAGCAGAATTGGAATGATTCTTGGGTGTGGTGGTTTGGCCACTATGGAATTCAATCCGGCCTAAAACAATTGGGGTTTACTTTTGGCATATTTCAGAAGACATAGTGTCAAGCATGATGGATGAGCTTGATCTATACTTGCAGCAGAGAGCTTTAAGAGAAGGGACTTTAGAATGGGAGGTTCTCTTGTTCCAATTTCTATCAACTTGCCTAAATATATCAAATAAAAGCCGTTCTTAAGCCTTACCTGTTTTTATTGCTATCTTCCAAGTTTTATATTCATAAATTTAGTCTAACAGCGGCCATTTTTGGCCTACACAAACAGGAGTTGGACTTTGAGATCGATATTGGGAATGATATTGCCTCCCTATACACCTTACCTTGGAGTCAGGGCATGTTGCTGGGGGTAATCATACTTGCAACTATCCTCCAAGGGGTGTTTATCCGCGGCTCCTGTAGCACATGCACAAGAAGAATGGCCTCAGGGACCTTGTCGGCCATTTGTTCTGTGACTTGGGCCCTGCTTCCCAATTCATTCGTGGCTCATTGGAAGGAGCCAGTGAGTTACATTAAATGGAACTCATTAACTTTCCTGTCGTTTTGGTGGCAAGCAAAAGAGGAGCCAAGAGCGGTTATGTTCCAGGACCATCTAGTACTAAAAAAAAAAAAAGAGCGGTTATGTTCCCTGTGTGATATCACCATACTATGACACTTTTAATGGTGATATTTTCAGCAGTGCTTTTGCTTCATGAGGTATACTGTGTGCTGGAGTGTGTGTCCCAAAGCGGTGGTAAAGTGGTAAGACTGGTGAAGACCAGAGGAAAGATTCCATCAATGTTAAGTTTAGAGGATTTGGACTGATCCATCAGACATTTATTCGAGTTCTGTTCCAAGGATGGTTGACAAAGGCTTCAGGGGGTGACGATTCATCCTCTTTAAAGTTGAACCAAGTTTTGGTGACCATGCCTGTGAAGCTTTTAAAAATGGGTATGTGAACTTTTGGAGGAGCAGGCAGGGTTTCCTGACTCAGCAGAGGAGTGTTTGAACTTGATGGAGTGACATGTCCAGATGAAGCACAATATTAAGCTTGGTCAGCTTTGCTGCGGTGCAATCAGGGGAGGAATTCTGTGGAGGAATATGGTCGTATGTTTAAGGCACTGGCCAAGGAGCAAGATTTTCAGCTTCCTATCATGTTCTGTCAAATTTGCAGGCTGATTTGTTATTGGAAATGGCAGCAGTGCAGCCTGCAGCGACGCTGGAGGAAAAGGTGGCCTTAGCCTTGCAGGTAGAGCGGCAGGTGGCCTTGGCCCAGGCTCGCCAGGAGTTGGTGTGGCTCCGTTGTGTTCCTATGGGAAGGAGGCAATGAGACGAGCAGGTTTGGAGCCTGTGTACAGCTCAAAGGGGTTCAGGTATGTGGAGGAGGAAGGAAAAGGTCAGGGGGAGCCTGGAGAGGGCAGCGAATTGATTGGGGCGGCAATGTTTGAGGCACCCATTCAGGTCCCTGAGGACCCAAAGAAGAAGAATGCTCCTTATAATTTCTGCAAGAAGCCAGTAAATCCAGTGTCCCAGAATAAATCGCTTTCTTCACTTTATTCATATTTATTTTTACCCGTAGAAGCGCTGGAAGGTCCTGGGAAGAAGGAGTGTGGAAAGGTCCTGGCCCTGGTGGACAGTGGGGATGATAAGAAATATGTGGATGAGGAGTGGGATAGAATATGTGGATTGCCGTTGCAGGAGGATGAATTTGTGTTGTTAGCGGATGCCACCAAAAAACTGCGATCTGGAAGGTGCTGGCCAAGATCCTGTTGAGACAAGGCGCAGATGAGTTTGAGGAAGAGTTTCATGCTGTGGCACATTTGCCTCACCCAGTGGTTCTGGGGATGAGATGGTGGCACCAATTACCTCCGCAATTTGATATGATGAAGGGGAAAGTGCTGTTGTCGCCTGAAGGCTCATATGTGAGGGAGTGGGAGTTCCAGTCCCAGGGGTCATCAGTGAAACTAAGGGGGGAATATCTTCAGTCACGCGTTTGAAGGGTTTGCCAAAGGAGTACCAGGATTTTGCATCAGTGTTTAACCAAGGGTGAGGAACCCTTCCCACCTACAGGGGACTTTGCATTTAGTTTCTGGTTCAAAGAGGACTCTGATTTGCCAAGGGGATGTCCAGATTATCCATTGAATCCCAGGCTTGGGAGGCTCTTGATCAATATGTCCATAAGATTCTAAGTCTGGGTTTAGTTGTGCCATCCAAATCATATGTGGTTTCACCAGTGCTGCTGGTGCCAAAGGCGATTGGGGAGCTACGTCCTTGTGTGGACTTCCAGCGCCTCAATGCGGTGACAGAGCCTGACCCTTACCTGATGCCACTCCTGGAAGACATTCTACCCATAATTTCAGGGAGTGTGGTGTTCACCAAATTATATATAGACGACGCTTTCAATCAGATTCCTGTGCAGCCAGAGCACCAGAAGTATACCGCGTTTAAGTGTCACTTGGGGAATTTTGAGTATTAGGTTATTCCATTTGGGCTGCGTAATGCCCCGCAGTTTTCCAACGCATGATTGATTGTGAGTTTGGGGATTTGGTGGGTATGTGTTGCGTTGCTTATATGGATGATATTCTAACATTTTCCAGGTCAATGCAAGATTACGTGAGGGATGTAAGGAGTGTTCTGGACGTGGTAATCCAAGAGGGATTGAAGTTGAAACCATCTTAGTGTGAGTTTAATAAGTAATTGGTGTCTTTACTGAGGAATGTGGTTTTCCAGGGGGGTTAGCAATATGTCCTAATAAACTGCGAGCAGTAAATGAATGAAAGGCCCCCAGGAATCGGACTGAAGTTCAGAATTTTGGAGAGAAGTGAACTTTATAAGGAGGTTCTCCAAAAATTTAGCTGAGTGGGCTGTGCCAGTGACAAGGTTGACTAGGAATGTACCTTTTTTGGGGGGAAAGTCTGAGAAAAGGGCTTTCCTGCTGGTGAAAACTAGTCTGCTGACAGCTCCAGTTCTAGCCAATCCTAACCCCAACAGACCATTTGTAGTAGAGGCAGATGCGTCAAACTTTGCACTTGGAGCGGTGCTATTGCAGGAGGGTAAAGACGGGGTTGAGCACCCTGTCTGTTACTTCAGAAGGAAGATGGTGTCCGCTGTGATGAATTAACCAGTCTACGACAAAGAACTTTTTGGTAATAGTGGCGACATTAAGGGAGTGGCAACACCACCTGTTGTACGGCAAGCATCCAGTTGTGATCTGGACTGATCATCAAGCCTTAGATTATTATAAGTCCCCACGTCTGATAAATCAGAAACAGGACCAGTGGCACTTAGATTTGGTTCAGTATGACTTACAGATTGAGTATAAGCCAGGGAAGCAACCTACCTTGCCAAATTTGCTGAGCCGTGATTCAGGGTTGGTGTTTTATGAGGAGGAGTTGAGGAGGTTAACACCACTAAAATTTCCATCAAGCTTGTTTTCAATGATCTGGGGTTTGAGAGAAGGAATCTCAGGGAGAATTTGTACTGAGCAGCAGAGGAGTGAGTTTGGCCAATGGATCTTGGATGAGATGAGAAAAAGGGAGGCGAGCAAGAAAAGTGTGGTGTTCTCAGTCTGGGGAGGTCTTATCCAGCATGAAGGAAGGATCTGGGTTCTAGTAATGAGTTTGCAGCAGGAGGTGTTAGCAGCTAACCACGATCATCCTTTGGCTAAAATCCAGGTGTAAAGAAGAAACTGGACCTCGTTTGTTGACAGTATTCATGGAAAGGAGTTGGGTGCTAAAGTACGGCAGTATGTGGAGCAATGTGTGGTGTGCGCCAGGTCAAAGTCCCGCCATATGGCACCAGGAGGTGAATTGGAGCCGCTTCAGATTCCGTCTAGTCCATGGGCCTCTGTGAGTGTGGATTTTATCACAGGGTTGCCCAAGTCCCAGGGGATGGACGCCCTGATGGTGGTGGTTGATCTCCTGACAAAGTATGCAAAGTTTTTCCCTTGTCAGTCAACTATCTCTGAAAAGGTAGCAGGTCATATCTTTAAGAATGAGGTCTTTTCCTGACATGGGGTGCCAGAGGAAATTGTGTCAAACAGAGGTCCACAGTTCACATCTCAGTTCTGGTTACAACTGTTAGGAAACTTGAAGATAAAGGCCTCACGTTCATCAGCTTACCATCCCCAATCAGATGGTCAAACTGAGAGGGCAAATAAAATTTAGGAACAGTATTTGAGATGCTACGTCTCAGGGCGGAAGGATGATTGGGTGAGTTGGGTGAACTTGGCGCAATTTGCATATAATAACCATAAGCATTCCTCCACAGGAATGACCCCATTTTTGCAAACCATGTTCAGCACACAGAGGGTATGGGGCCTCAGGAGCAGGGTCATAATCAGCAGCAGATGAGCTGTCACGTGAGACTAAGGATACCTTAAGGCTCCTGAAAAAGGAATCTAGAGGCAGCGGTTGCAGCTCAGAAGAGGAAAGCAGTTAACCATCTGTCAGATGGGAGCGTTTTCAAGAAAGGCAATTGGATTTTAGTAAATGCTCAGAACTATGCCATACCTGTGAGGAGCTGGAAGTTGGAGTTGGTGGCGTTGGGCCCAAATCCAATAGTATTGGCGGTGAAAGAGGTGTTGTTTGAGCTAAAGTTGCCAGAGGGGTCATGGGCTCATCCAGTGTTATATGTGTCTCATCTTAAACCATTTTTAGGGCATCTTCCTGAGAGGACCTGTTGAGTAATTGACTGGACCTAATTGTTTGATATTTAATGGGGACATAATAGTGTAGCATGCTTAAACTTATTATGGATCATATCAGATATCAGAGATTATGGATCAGGTATATTCTAAGTTTAAGCTAAGCTTTGGATCCGCAGCCTAGTGATTTCACTTAATAATATTTGACTATGATGACATGGGCTTGAGTGCTTTGTTGCTTAGGTTGGACTTAAATTAAGTTTTTACTTAATGACTCGGGCACGTGGGCTTTGTTGATCTATGTCAAAATTAGCTTTTAATCACAGTCAAGTTTTTT